>BRDA01093244.1:39067-56330 GCA_036984385.1 Crenuchus spilurus
CCATAACCTTCCAACATTACCAGGAAGTCCATTGTAAAATGACATATAACATCAAAATTTTATCGACAATACAATGTATAAACCCTTATTTACGACAGAAACACCAACAATAATCGAATCGGCCAATCGTAAAACGACTGAAACCATTTTATCGGATGAGTTGTCATGTAGTGAATCAGGTAAACTTATTTTAGATTTTCTTTCAGTTAATATATAAGTCTTTAGTAAGTTCAAAAAGCATCAGTAGATAATTTCAATAAACACAGTAGACATCTTTTTCGGCATCCAAATTGTCTTTCTTTTAGATTTTATTCAAATGGACTAAGTGATGTACTGTTGAGTAGGCTATTTTACCAAAGTCAGCAAAATGCTAACCGGCTAAGCTAATAACAACCACAAAGACAGCATTTATTCCCAAATATGTAACATAACAGCTATTTTAAAACTACAATATACAGTAAAATGTTACCTGAAGGACCATTACAACCTTCCAATACCTATGTTTAAGGTGGATGTCAAAAAATATGACTAAAACACCATTAACTTTACACTAAGAGGAGATTGATGCATTAGCAATATTCCTTACAAAAAAGTTCCAGGGTACTACCATCATACTTGTCCAAAAAAGATATTTTGTTCTGTAAAACCAATGGAAATAATTAATAATTCTTTTTTACAATAATATGATGGTAGTTCCATTAAAACTTTTTTCTAAGTTATGTTAGCTTGCTTTCAGACTAAAACGTTCTACAATAAATCTGGTGATTCTAGAATCAACCATCTGTAACCTTGTCAGATGTGAGCACTGAATAAATCAGCACTGTCTGTCCAAATGTGACTTTAATAACAGGTATAACGTCTTGTCCTAATTTGTATTGCAGATTGAACTGTCATGCTCATGCTAACTTTGATTACCCTTTTTGCTAGGGAACAATTGTCAGTCAACAGTCCAGTCATCAGGCTATTTCTAAAGAACACCAGTGAAGAAAATCTGACTCCAAAACCAAATGCAGGGTAAAATATAAATCAGACACTTTTCCATTACTGTTTCTCTTTTGCTTACTGTTAACATTGGTGTTGCATGGGAAATCATATGACCACCACACAGCCTCCAGAGAACTTGCCTACTTTCACTGCTCTGTTTTGTGATGGGAAACAGACACAGGTGTTGGAGCAGGGTGTAGATAAATATGGGTTGAGTTTAGTAACCATACATAACATACCACACTTCTTGATGAATAACCTGAACACTAAGGGGTTACATCACAGTCACCAGCTCCCTGACCAATAAACATTAATATACAGTAGAGGTTTCAAAACCCAACCACCAAACACAGCAATATCATGCCATATGCATGTCTGATTCATCCATATTTTGACCAGGGCTACGTGATTGTAACTGCTCTTGGTGGAACACTGGATATCAAAACACAGTGGAATTTCAAGTGAATTTCACAGAGAATTTTTTTTTCTGTGAGCATGTTATCAACCAAACCTATTTTTGTAGATCCTCATAGATATGCATGTATGTATATTAGCTTCTCTGCTGGCCACAACACTCAAAGTCATTTGACTAATGGTAACATTGTCATGAATAACCTTAGATTCTTAGATACAAAAATGTGCAAAAAATATATCTGGATACAGATTTGTCAGCTAATCAGGTTTACCTACATTTTGCATACACTTGTTGGCCTTTTTACCAGTAAGATGTGCCATATAAGTGCAATACAATTTCTGACTACAGTCCATGTGTGCCTGCACAATTAATCAGTTACCCTCTACTCCACCACTGACCAGATATCATTTATATATTATTTATATATGTTTTACACCATGACATGGCAGTGTATGTGAACACTGGTTTTAGTGTATCCAGTTTAGCAGGGTTGCTGGAGTTTTTAAGCATCTTATTATCATTGCTGGGTTTAGTAGTAGTCTACCAACCAACATATTCATATAAATATTCAGGCAGCAGAGGATGAAAGAGATACTGACCATTGATGAAACACTAGGCAGTAGGACAAACCTGACATACAAAGACACCAACTACAAAAGTGCATCTATTAAACTGGCAAACAACATTTTATATATATATATGTACTGATTTTGTACACACATTTAAAGTATTACTACTTTTTTCAGCTTACAATTTAGCCCAATCACAAGTGTTTCAGTCTGGACTGCTTTTTGAATAAAACATAATGAAGGAAATTGAATCAGAATAGAGATAATTTACATTCATCAGTCTTAAAGGCACAGTAACAGAAACAACCTGCTTAAACAAGGGACAAAGAGGTTAGAGAATGACCATGCAAAAATGCATTAGGACTGGTACATAAGCCTATAAAAATGTCATAAGTAAACATTCAAATTTAAAATACAATGAAAAAATGTGAAATATGATTTTTAAAAATAAAATCTGTTCCCATAAATAAATCTGGGTTATCCTTGAACTCCTTCCTTGGACACCAGCCTGCTAATTTATCTTTACAACTTCACTTTCTGTGTGTTTCTTCATAAAAGGAGAAGAAAACATGCTTTATAATTTACCTGTATTTGTGAATAATTGATTTACCAGTATTTGCATACTTACTTATTATACATATTAAAGACATTGACGTAACATCTATAGTTTGCTTAAAGGCAACATACAAAGTCAATAAGAGTCAATAAAAGCTGGCACAGTTTATACTGCAGACTAGATTCTGGTACACTCAACTGAATTCTTCTGAGAACTGTGTGGAAAATTGAATAGATTGCAAATTATAATGGAATGCAACATATGGTAACCTATTATGTAGAGCTGTAGAGTAGGTGTACATATTAGAGTGACAATAAGAGTATAATTAGCTTATAAAATAAATTGATGTCTTGAAATTATGCCTTTACCGGGATAAGACAATGAGGAATGTGCCTAGATGACTTGTTATCTATTAACATCCATATGCTATGTGATATGTTCTATTTAAAATATTCCCATATGACAATCTCTGAGCCAACAAGACAAGACAACAACAAAAAATGTTCTATGTCTTATAGTTTAGAAAGTAACACTTTTCACTGGGGTACATAAAGGGTACATCAACTAACACTAATACTTATGACTTTATAGTTAATGCCTTAAATACATACAGTATATGTTTTTAAAGAAGCACCATGTGACAACATATTAAATAATATGAACTACGATCGAATGAACTATTTACTGATGATATTCATGAATTTGCAATCATTTGAATGAAGACATTATTTATTTATTAGCCAATAAGATCTAATAACTATAATGGCAGATTGTTTCCAAAAACGTATTGATGCTTACCATTGCAGCACTTAATGTTGTTCTATTATTAAAGGTTGTATTAAACTAAGTGTTATGCTTTGGTCATTTTTAAAAAGTTATTTTTAACTTATTTGACTTATTTCTAAAACAAGGTTTAATATTTCACACTCAGTTCAGTAAAGTTAATATGATCAAACTTTGAGCTCTTTGAGCCACCTCTAAATATTATCATAGGACTCTCAAATTGTACCTAATTTTTTTTATCTATTAAAGAAACCTTTTGAGGGGTCTAAAATTTTCTAAAATCAAAAGTTTTCTAAAATGTTATTTGTAAGCTCCACCCTAACCAACAATTTTTCTAACCTTAAATTTCACTTACCACGGCTGTCCCCATATTGTAAAGTTAATGTAAACTTATCTATATTGAGTGTGACTATTACTCATTATAGATGAGAAAAAAATAAAAATGACATTCTGTACATTAAATCAACCCTCTGCTTTGCTGAAGTACACATGCCAAAAAATAAAATGTAGGCCTGCAAGGAGTCAACTTGATTTACACCAGTTTTTGAGTTTTGAGCTAGTAAAGTAAAATAGTCTAAAATAGTCAATATGTTTTCTTATGATTAGTAAAATGTTAATTATATAACAAGTTATTTCATATTAAAAATAACATGTGGGTGTACTAAATAGTCATGACCAGATCTACTTCAAGCATGCACCTGACATTTAGAGACTCTCTAAAAGTCAGTAAAACATATTAACAGAATAAATCTGTTATCAACAATTACAAGTTTCCGTATTTATTATTCATTTTAATCTCAGTAATATTAAAAGATCACGGTTAGTTCATGCAAACATGCTAATGGCCATATATAACTGGTGGCATAACACTGAGGTTTTCCCTTCTATAATTTGAACATGGTAATGTTAAAAACTAAAACAAAACCACTGCCTCTTGCCCTTTTTATATTCTTTTTATTTTTTATATTTCTCACATAATTGGGCTTCTGACTCTGTTCTTTCCCAGCAGTCCCAACTGTTGCCAAAAATGAACTAATTTCAAAGCCCTTCCAAAGACTTTTCCAAAAGAGCATATAGTTTGTGCCATGCAGCTCTGCAATGAGTAAAATCCATGTAATCACATAGCTGAGAAAAAAAGAGATTTAATGGGCTAATTCCCATGCACTCCTACACTTGGACCAATGTCCTACTTTTCTGATCACCTGATTTGTCAGTAATTTGACCCTATTTGGGTCCACTGGCTGACGATACATCAGTGAAAGCATGACTAATGCTTTCTCAAAGGGCCTATCTTCTAAGAGCTTTATTTCACATGCAAAAAGACATTTGCATGCATTAATGCAAACATAGAAGCACATATCTATCAAAGAGCTAAAAGAGCAACAGTGTAGATGTGCGACTTCCACTAAGAGCTAAAATATTTCTCCCTATTTGATCTTGATTTCCCTTGGCCTGGAGCGTGCAGCCTCTGTGTTGGCGCTCCAGATTAAAAAGCCCAAACAACCCTTTTTGCAGTTTTTAGAAAAATTAGATGCCTGAAACAAGAATTGGCCATGGATAAATGCCTTCTTTCTCTCAGATGACTCTTCCTTACACCACGATAGGCATATAAGCAAAAGAATGCCTTCTTTAAACTGCTCTGAGATGAAAAAAATGCTTTCAAGACCACATGAGACTACATTGCAAATTCAAGAACATGAAAAGTATACTTCAAAACAATTCTGTGAATTGCACATAATTAATGCATGTTTCATGGCTGATAAAGATATAAGGCCACAAACACTTCTGTGGGTCACATTCCTTGAGGTGATTTAGCACATTTTGATATTCACACCTCAGCCACAATGACTAAGTAACTGCTTGCATCAAAGCTTAAGGTTACTGAATGAGATAATGACTACTTGACATATCATTTAGCTGGAATGCAATGAGAAAGTGAACATCAGTGTCATCAATCTTATGTTTTGCTCTACCAGTGCTGAATATGATCAAGTTGCCATCTTTGTAAATAAATCCACCACAGCATGAAAATCTTAAGCTAAGAGCAAAAATATATTTACTAAACATCATCACTGACACATGGCAGAGATATTGCTGTGTATTAATAAAACCGCAAGTGTAGGATCGTTTCATTTTGTGTTTCCCATTCTGGAAGATGTAAAGGTCAGGAGAAAACTAATACAGGGATGGAAACATTAATCAGAGTTTTCTCAAGGAGAATTAAACTGACCTTTAGCTTGGAACTCACTGTAGGAGTACTGCCACCTAGAAATCCCCATTGACTCTGTACAGTTACATGAATTATGCCTATATACACAGTTTCAGACATTTGCCCAAGGATAGTCAAATGTTGTAATTGTAGGTGTATGCCTTGAAAATTTGAGCTTATTCCACATTGCTGCTCTCTACAACTACTCTGATAATACTTTTGCCAACCCAAAATAAAAAAAATAAACTGATGCCATAGATTAACCACATTTGGTTCCCTACCAAAGAACTTTCTAGTGAATGGTTCTTTTTTAAAGTTACATAACATAAAAGTTGTACATTTATAACATAATTATCAAATTGTCCTAGATCCCACACAAACCAAGAACTATTTAGAACAATTTTAAGAGTTTGATATTATATGTATGATCTGAGTCAGTGGGTATATTAAACTCTGTATCTAAAAGAGTGTAGGCAAAATTTGCCATTTGTTTTTGTTAAAAAAAACATCATTTGACAAGGGGTACCCAAACGTTTGCATAACACTAAATGTCTACAAAGCAAGGTAATTTATAAGGTCAGCTTTCCCAGTGCTGTGAAATTAGAAGTCATTGCAACCATCACCAAAGTACAGCAATCCATATTAGTCTTCACCAGAACCCTCACCCCACAATAGCTGTTAGACAGAGTGGTAATGAGAGACTAAGCCAGTTTGTGATGATGGGGATGTTGAGAAGTGGGAAATTTAGACAGGACATTGGGTAAAATATCTAAACTTTTAGATGAAATGACCAGAGATCTTCTTCTGATTTCATAGAATTAGGATCTCATTTTTTGATTCATCTGCAAGGTGGTGATATTTATACAGTACATTGTCCTCATCACTGCACTGGGATCACACAGAACACAGGAATAGTACCCCTTGTTCCCATCTACACCACTTCCAGCAACAACAGAAGGTTTCCACAGAGTTCTGCCATTTAAGTAGTAACCAGACTCAAACCTACTTAGCTGGTGTTGTGCAGGCACTATGACTGCTGTTTTGCCTACAAAATGACCTGTCAGTGACAGTGAAGCAAGTACAAAATACAGTTCAGAAACAGTTAGAATAAAACCATTACTAATACATAGAAAGAAGCAAAGACACAATTATATGCAATATTGCAATGATTTACAATAAGAGTTTTAAACTAGTGCTTGCTTAAGTGCTCGACAAATAGGTGGGTTTTCAGTCTGTGTTTGAAGACTGCAAAGGACTCTGTTGGATGAATAGCCAATGGGTATTCACTCCACCATGTGGGTGCAGAAGAGTCTTGATACCAGTCTTCCATGTGTCTTCAATGATGGCAGGTCAAGCCAAGCCATACTAGAAGCTCAAAGGGTTTGAAGTGCAGTATGTGACTTGACCATTGCCAAGGAGGCGCTGGTCTGTTTATTGCTTTGTAGATGAGCATCAGGGTTTTGAATCTGATGCTAGCAGCTAAAGGAAGCCAGTGAAGTGAATGTAGCAGTGGATTGACGTGGGTGAATTTGGGCTGACTGAAGACCAGCCGAGCAGCTGCATTTTGGATCAACTGCAATGTCCTGATGGTTCGCATAGGAAAAGAGACTGGATAAGCACCTGGGTGGCATCTTGGGTCAGAAAGGTTGGATTTGTCAAATGTTGAAGAGGAGGAACCTGCACGACTGAGGCAAGTTTGCAATTTTAGTACAAAACAACGACTGGTCATGCAGGATCACACAGAGGCTTCTTGCTTCTTGAGACAGAATGACCATGGAGTTCTTGAACAAGATTGGAAGTTCAAGATATAAACCAGTAGTTATAGGAATGAATAGAAGCTCAGTCTTGCTATGGTTGAGTTTCAGGTGGTGGGTATGTCATCAGCATAACAGTGGTGTGAATATCCATGAGAAAAAATTATTTCACCAAGAGAATGATTATGTAGTAAAAAAAAAAAAAAAAGAGGATCCAGTACTGAGTCTTGTGGGATACCAGTGGAGAGGCTGCATGGAATGGATTTGGACCCTCCCCATTTTACCTGGTAGGACTGCCCCTCTAAATATGATCTGAACCACTTCAACGCAGTCAATAATTCTGAGGTTAGACAGGACAGACAGATCTCATGGTTGACTGTGTCATCGGGTACATAGAGGTCAAGAAGGATAAGAACCAATGACAGTCCAGCAGATCTAGCTGTCTTTACTTTGTCCTCAGTCATTGCTATCAGGGCAGTTTCATCTGAGTGCACTGGTTTGGAGCCAAACTGGTTGAGATCCTGGAGCTGGTTCTGGGAGAGAAAGACAGACAATTGGTTATAGGTGGCATGTTAAAGATTTTTTAAAAGAAAGACAAGAGTGATTCCGGTCTGTAGCTGCTGACATCACAGCAATTCAGCATGCTTCTTCAGGATGGGAACAACCCTTGCAGTTTTGAATGCAGATGGAACATAACCTGATGACAGAGAGATGTTTATGATACAAGAGATAAAATGTAGTAAGTCAGGAGAGATGGACATGAGTGGGTGGATTGTATGGAATTCAGTGGGCAAGTTGTTGGGTTGCTGGATCCTAGCTGGATCTGAGTTGTAGATCTGTGTAGAGAATTAAAACAAATGAGTGGTTTATGAGCACAATGAGGATAATTGATGGAGAAAGTGGAGTCAGAGGAGAAAGACCTGCAGATCTTATCAGCCTTCTCCTCGAGGCAAAATCTTTTCAAGTAAGGGAGGTAGGGTGGTGGGTGGGAATGGATGAAGCAAGAGATGAGGAAGAAATTGTGTGCAGGATGTGACAGGTGAGAGACATGAATAGGAAAAGTAGGGAAGGATGGATGAAAGATAAAAAGTGATGGTCAGAGCAGTGAAAGGTGGTTACTGTGGTTTCCAGTGCTGGAGTAGGTCTGGTGAAGTTCAGGTCCAAGATGTTGCCAGCTCTGTGTGTCAGTAGAGATTGGTTGAGGGTGAGGTCAAAAGATGATAGAAGTAGTAGGAGGCAAGATGACTGCAGCTTGTCCGATGGAAGGTTGAAGTTACAGAGGAGGATGAGTGGGATTCCACTGATGGGCAAAAGACTCAGATAAGTGTTCAACTCATCTGTTAAGTTGTCTAGAGTAAAAGGAGGATGATAGATGACAATGATATACATTTTTAAAGAAAAAAATACAGCAACAAGGTGGAACTCAAAAAAGAGATTGAGAGATGAGGAAAGAAAAGTGGTGTAGAACACCAGTTTTTAGACAAAAGCAAACTGGTACCACCACCTCTGCCAGTCAGCCTTGGAGAATAAGAGAAGTTAAAGGCAGAAAATTGGACTGCTGGAGTCACTGAGTTGTCTGGATTGATCCAAGTTTCTGTCAGAGCGAGAAAGTGTAGCAAGTAAAGGAATGCAAACACTGGAATAAAGTCTGCCTTCTGGACACCAGACTGGCAATTCCAGAGCCTACCTGTCACCCAGGTGTGAGAATGTGACGACCATGGGGGATAGACGAGATGGTTGGTGTTGGTGCAGTTCTTACCTTGATAGTAGGATCTTCTGGGTCTGGACAATACCCAGATGCTTGATGAAAGGCACATGTTAGAAGTGAAATATGCAGTAAATAAAATGTATCTGAAGAACAGTAAACAATACTTATCCAAGATTGCTGGGTCCTGTTTGTCGGTGAGGTGGGAAGAAGAGATTGCCTTAACTACTATCATACCTCCTGTATTAAAGAGTCAGGCAACTGCTAGTTCCGCCCCTATAGTTTACACTTAGGCTGAACAGAAACCACCTGAAACTATTGATTGCAAACTCTAGATACAACAAAACAGCCTTGAGACTGGGAAAAGGCTAAACCAAAGTAAATAAAAAACACAAGCATCGACATATTAGATATGTTGGAGGATAAGATAACATTTTTTTATTGTTCTGATAATCACTTGTGCAGTAATCTTTTTTTTTTGTGATCAAATTCCTAATGTTTCTTCACTTTGTTCATGCTGTTTCTTACAGCTTTTATAGTATGTGAACTGTTCACAAACTCCCATGTGATCCTAGTTTTGTTCACCCTATGATCAATTTATCCCACACATATGCTAAATAGATATTTATAATGAAAAAAATAAATAAAATAATTAAATTTTTGGAATACTACAATACAGATGTTCCACATCAGCAGTTAAAAACACCCTATCATTCTACTGAACTGCTTCTCAATAACAAACATTGGACTATAATGGAGATATGATGCAAAATGTGAAAACCAGATTATGTCAGCTACCTCATGCGCATGTACATTTATCTTTAGATGCCATTTATAGCATATATGTGAGCTTACGTTCACATTACTTTAAAGGGACTATGCATTTGTGTGGATGCTGGCTATCTTGGTTCTTTGAAGATTGCACAAGTAAGCTTCAAAATTGCCACTAAAGCATTGCATTGATTCCTACAGGACTTCCATTAGATATCAGCACCGCTTAAAGCAAGGTTCAGTCGGATGTGACATAGTTACCACACATGCTTAAAGCTTTAGGGTAGCATATTTACTGCTTTACTGTATTTTGTTCCTCAACACAGCAATCAGTGAAAGCAAATGGGCCACGTAATGCAGCAGGCTATGCTCAGTGAAGTGTGTGAGATGTGAATTTTGTGCCGGAGGCTGGAATTTTTTTTTCCACATTCTCCTCTTCTCTCTCCTCCACCCCTAGAGCCCTTACATACACACACACACATGCACACACTCTTGCCCAAGAGATGACTAATCCCTCTGTCTAGAGCTGCAGGCTTTACAGAGGAGAGACGGTGGCTCCCGATTGCAGGATGACCTTTTCTCCGCTCTCCTGGATTACTGTACGCATTTACATTACTGTACACAACAGATGAGCGCTGCCCGTCAGCCTGCTGCGAGACGACCTTTGGCTTCCGGTTTAATGAGTTTCGTTTGTGTTGCCCCAGCAAGCCCACGGTGGAGAGCAAAGGTGAAAACCACAGAGAAACTTCAGCACGACCTTAAAACTTTGCCATAGATATGCTCTGTTATTTATCTCCAAGCAGCAGATAGGCTTTGGACAAGGTCTGCTTCGGAAAAGTCTATATTTGTAGAAACCCACAATTTTAGAAGATGGTTTACTGATCTGAGGCAATACTGGTTGCTTGGGCCTTTTTAAAAATCTGAATCTGCAGCTATGATTGGCAAAATAAACATGAAAAGTCATACTGCAAGATGAACTGTGTTGTTACTGCATATTTTGAAGAGTACTTAAAAAACAGTCTTAACATAGACTGTACATCATCCGCCTAGTAGGCTGTATAATACATACACTGAAAAAAATCAATTTTCTGGATTCAAATGAGAACATCATTTCCACATGAATGAAATATATTACATTAACACACAATATTGTACATCTTACTTTCTTCAGTCAGTGACTGTATTGGTGTACTCCATTCTTCTGGAAATTATGTACATATCTGAATCAAGTAAATTCAATGCATTACTTTGTGCAGTGTAACATAGCCAATTATTTCAAGGCAAGGTGACAGTCACAAGGCAGGAAGCTGTCACTTTATCATCAATTATTCAAAGACATTTTCAATATCAATTCAATGCATATATTTAATTATGTAGTAGTATTAGGAGAGTTCATGGAGGCAATTGTTTAGCGATAAGCACATCATGTTTGTGTTGACATAAGAGATAAATATGGTCTATCACTAAATGTCATATGGTGGTTATGTTTGAATTTTGAAATAATTGACTAGGCTTTGTTAACTGACTGTGCTGTAAGGCAACATTTACACTGCAGATGCAGGGCTGAATCCAGAGTATTTTGCCTGGGGAGGCCAAGGTGGGAGACAAACTGCCCAGCAGGCACAGAATCTCATCACAATGTAGTATCAATTCTGCAAGTATGTAGACACAGTTGTCACAACACCACCATTCTTGTTGGTTTTGCCATTGAAAAGTGACACTTAATGAAGAGCAAGGGATCAAAAAGCTGATGTGGGTGCCTGAATGTTAGAGGTGGAATGGGAAATTCAGATAAGAAGGGGGCAACCAGTGCAGTGGCCAATCAAATTTCAGCCCATCCCATCCACCCATGATGTTTAACACATATTATGTAAATGTGTATGCCTGTTTGGCATGCTACCACATCCCAGCTGCTCTTCCCCACTTATTGTCTCCTGAATTCTAATGACCTATGATTTGATCAGCATTCATGTTACCTATTTGTTCTAGGTTATATTGCAAAGTCTTTGGGATAATCTGTGGGTGTCTGTGTGTAGTCAGGACCCACCACAAAGCAGGTATTATTTAAGTGGTGAATCATTATTCACATTGCAGTGACTCTGATGAGGTGGTGGTGTGTTAGTGTGTTGTGCTGCTATGAGTGGATCAGGCAAAGCCCTGCCTTTTGGGTCCACCTTGTTAATGTCACAGACAGTTGCTCATCTGTTGCTGGACAGTTTATTTTCATGATCCTCTAGTCCTTCATTGGTGGTCAGAGGATGCTGTGATCACAGGACGCTGTTGGCTGGATAGTTTTTGTGGTGCACTATTTTCACTCCAGCAATGGAACCGAGGTGTTTAAAAACAACCGCTCTACTGTGTCTGATGCAGTTATACCAGTTCATCACACACTAACACATCACCACCATGTCAGTGTCACTGCAGTGCTGAGAATGATACACCACCCAAATAATACCTGGTCTGTGGGGCTCCTGCCCATTGAACAACAGGGTGAAAGGAAGTTTACAAAGTATACAGAGAATCAGATGCACTACACAGCTTGTAAACTGTAAAGTGCACATACAGTATACAGTCAGTGGAGCTGATAAAATGGACACTGAATATAGATAAAAGGTATGTGTACCTAATGAAGTGACCAGTGTGTGTAACCAGTCCTTATTCTATATTTTGGTCTCAGGTTACATATGAATCTCTTTCATATTTGAATTCATGCCTAAAAACAACTTATTCAGTTTCTAGAATTTATAACACAAAGGTAAGCCTACATCCTCTCTAAAATCACACCCCCAAATTCGTCTTGACTCTGCTTTTTCAATTTCTACAGTACAGTCAATAAGAAGAAGCCTGTGTTTATATGGCCTTTGTAGTTGTAATGCAGGATGTATCTAATCAACAGGCAGTTATTTGGGCAGCTGGGGTCCTGGGTGTGAAGCATTTATATGACCACCTGAGAGACCTTCAAAGCATTGGTTCGTTTGGTTGCTTGGCTGTAGTAGTGCCAGGGTTGTGAATTTTCCTGGTGGAGTCCAAGGGTCTGCTGAACAGCAGCTGTGTGAAGTTAGTGCTGGGGCAAGTGTGGATTGGTCTGATGGAGGTGTTGCACTAAGGCTAAGTTGTCAGAATCCTGGTACAAGGAGGCCCCAAAGCTGCTAAGCTTATGTTCCAGAGTTTTGCAGATGGTTCCAGTGAACGAGGGTGATACCCAGGGTGATCTTACATTTACATTACATTTACATTTACAGCATTTGGCAGACGCTCTTATCCAGAGCGACGTACAACAGTGATTTGATTCCAATAAGACAATTATCTCTGCTAGTACAGACAGGTTAGAGTCCAAATAACTCTTAGTACAGACACCCATTTCTACTACCCTAGAATGAAAGAAAGATACACAATTAAGCACAATATAAGAGCATAACGCATTACAACAAGAGATGTAAACTACTGCTAGCTTAAGTGGTCCACAAAGAGATGGGTCATCAATCTGCATTTGAAGACAGTAAGGGACTCTGCTGTCCGAACAACCAGTGGGAGTTCATTCCACCACTTTGTTGCAAGGACAGAGAAGAGTTGAGATGTTAGCCTTCCATGTGTCTTGAAGGATGGTGGGTGGAGCCGAGCCGTACTGGAAGCTCTGAGGGTATGAGGTGCAACTCGAGACTTGACCATTGCCATAAGTTAGAGAGGGGCTGGTCAATTTATTGCTTTGTAGGCAAGTATCAGGGTTTTGAATCTGATGCGAGCAGCTACAGGAAGCCAGTGAAGTGAACGCAGCAGTGGAGTGACATGAGAGAACTTGTGTTGGTTGAAGACCAGTCGAGCAGCTGCAATTGGATGAACTGCAAGGGTTTGATGGCTTTTAAAGGAAGACCAGCCAGAAGAGAGTTACAGTAGTCAAGTCTTGAGATGAAGAGAGACTGGACAAGCACCTGGGCAGCATCCTGGGTCAAAAAGGGTTGGATCCGTCGAACGTTGAAGAGGACGAACCTGCACGACCATGCCACATTTGCAATGTAAGTAGAAAATGATAGCTGATCTTACTGACTAGGTTGTCAATCTTTTTCCCTCTTTTCTTGTTTTCTGTTTTATTTTTGTTACCTTTTGTTATTGATGCTGCTTAAATTTATTTGAGTTTAGTAAAAGCCTCCCTTTAGCGCGTTGGGCTAGTAGTGTGGGTATGTGTAAAGGTCTTCGGTGGACTGGGAACCAGTCTAGAAGAGATTACA
Source organism: Crenuchus spilurus (assembly GCA_036984385.1). Lineage (NCBI taxonomy): Eukaryota > Metazoa > Chordata > Actinopteri > Characiformes > Crenuchidae > Crenuchus > Crenuchus spilurus. Next base: position 53,040 of record BRDA01093244.1, read on the forward strand.
GAGTTGTTCTAATTCTCTTTTTTTCTCATTTGCTTATTTGTGTGTGTGTGTGTGTGTGTGTGTGTGTGTGTGTGTGTGTGTGTTTAGATGTTGACCAGTTCAGTGAGTTTGGAGACCAATTAAATAGATTAATTGTGCTATTATTCACTAGACTGCTTGAGATCTGCAGGTCAGTGCTTTATGAGTGATGGGCTTGTAGTGTTGATTTGAGTTTGAAGATTTATTCACATGTGATGTGAATGTTTTGTTCAGCGTCTACTTTTGTAAAAACCTTTTAGCCTTGTTTTATTGAATTAAACTGATGGCAGGACTTCAAGTACCTTCTTAATTATATCTTTTAAGTGTGATCCACTCCTGTATTATTTAATATTTTAATATTCTTTAACTATGTTTTAGATTATATCAAACTGACAGTGATTGTGAAATTAATAGTTTTTTTTTTTTAAGTATTTAATAAAATTATTCTTACTGTGCTTGTGAATCTTTGGAGACAGAGCTTAACTGTGCCCTAAATAAACCAAGGGGTGGCATAGTCTGGTATTCACTGTAAGTGGGGAGTGGCGCCACAAGTATAATCAATATATGCCTGATAGCAAAATGCTATAATTAGCTAACTTTCTTCAGAATGTCTCAGGAACGGGGTGACACTAATGTTGTTTTTTCTGATTGTAGTATGCTCACGCATAGACTCCAGACATTCTTGGTGGCTAACATCTGGCACCTTGAGGTTGGCATCAACCTTTTTCTGTGTAAGTTCACGAGCAAGGATGGATTACCAGCTCATCCTAGAGGGCACATGTCTAGGGTTATGAGCCACTAAGTGGTCCTCAGACAGGAGACATTCATAATGCAGTCAGCAAAAAGGTACTGCACTGGAAAATTTGTCCTCCAGTTTAAAAACAATGACAGTTTAACCTTGATCCTTAAGATAAACTACATTCATTTTCCCAGTGGAAAGGATCATATTTGTACTGTTTTTTTATGTATCCCGACATTATAACACCAAAACATCTGGTCTTTAGCAGGTCTTGAAATTAGGTAAAACATGAAGCCAACATGGAGAAGCTATTTGTGAAAAATAGTACACCCCTTGAATTGATTGCTTGTACAACCACTTTTAAAAGCAATAACGTGAAGTAATCATTTTCTGTATAACTATCAGTCTCATTTCATTTTGGTGGAATGTTGGCCCACTTTTCTTTACAACCCTGCTTCAGTTCATTGAGATTTGTGGGCATTTATTCATGCACAGCTGTCTTAAAGCCTCAGCAAAGCATTTCAAATGGGTTGAGGTTGACTTTGGCTGGGCCACATCAACACCTTGATTCATTTCTTTTTTAGACATTATGTTGTAGATTTGCTGATGTGCTTTGGATTATTGTCCTGTTGCATGCCCCAGTTTCTGCCAAGCTTTGTGTTTGTTGGCCTCACATTTCACTCTAGAATACTTTGGTATAGAATATGGCATGATCAACTGAATGACTGCAAGGTGTCTGGGTCCTGTGACTGCAAAACAAATCCAAATCCTCACACCTCCACCACCATGCTTGACAGTTTGCATGGGGTTTTGTGCTCATATGCTGTGTTTGTACAGTACTTTGCAGAACACGATGCTGTGCATTATTGCCAAACATTTCCACTTTGGTCTTGTCTGTCCAAAGGATATTGTTCCAGAAGTCTTATGGTTTGTTCAGATGCAGCTTTACAAACTTAAGCTATGCTTTCATGTTTTTTTAGAAAGGCTTTCTCCTTAAAACCTTTCAAAACTAGCTATAGTTGTTCAGACTTTTTTATTTGCGTTGTCATGTGTACTTGAACATTTTAACATCATAACTGAGGACTGAAAAATCTGAGATGTAGCTCTTGGGTTTTCTGCATGTCATGGTCTGACTTTGGAATGAATTTCCTGGGACATCAACTCCTGGGAAGACTGACAACTCTGTTGAATGTTTCTCATTTGTGAATAATATTTCTCATTGTAGAATGATAGACTTCAGATTATGTGTAAATGGCCTTGTAACCTTCCCCAGATTAATAGAGAGCCAATATTACTTCTATAAAATCATTGCTGATGTATTTTTTCATTGGCACTGTGGTAACACACACCCGAATACTCCAGACCAGGAAACTGGCAAAACTTCAGGTTTTATAGAGGTGCTCACACTTGTTGATGATCGGTTAGTCAAGGGCACCTGGCTGCTACTGACCCTCTTAATTCCCATGGAAGCAGTAAGGGAGTACTTAATTTTTATGGTGTCATTTTTTATGCATTGTTGTTCATCTGAGGTTGTCTTTACCTAATTATAAGTTCTTCTAAAGACCAGATGTTTATTATTATTATTATTATTATTATTATTATTATTATTATTATGGATTTACGTAAAACCATGGATTTCAAAGAGGGTGTGCTTTTATTTTTTTTTCACATGAATGTAGTTGCAAGTTCAAGCAGGCCAATAAAATAACACAGAACTTAAAAAATAAAATGGTTATGAATTTGTAAACAATGAAAAATGGGCACAGTTAATAAGAAACCTCTGCATTTAAATAATTAGGTAAGATAATTGGACTGAGATAATTCAAAAATCACAAATTTAAGACATACCTAATAATTAATTCAAAAGAAAAGGGAAAAAAGAAAGAGACTTCATAGAAGCAGTGTATTACCAGAAGTATTGCCATCTTTAATGTAATCTACTATCACTACAATTATTACCTCTACTTTCCACAAGCTTGAGCTAGTGTGACCAAAACAGCAATGTAAGCAGCTAGTCATATAACAGATTATAGCACTCAGGCTAGTCATATGGTGTGACTGTGTGTACGAGTAAGGAGCAGGTGATTTGTATGGAAGGGGCTCTGAGGATTTATGTGCTTCTTTAGGATTTATTAATCTGTCCCTGTGCATAAGTGTAACATCACTGTGGTAGCCTTGCAAGTGGAGCTTGGGATGTATCAGTACATGCAATGATTTGGTAGATTTATCAGCTAAGGGACAGTTATTTGTAAACATAAACTTCGTTTCAAATACTTTTTAATCTACGCATTCATCCTAACTTTGCTGAGCACACATGCTGCATCTATAGTATAAGCATAGATGCATCCAGCTGAATAGTCTACTAAGTGATGTATTTAAGACAAGGATTTTGAAACATGCAGCACACTGTGTACATTTTACACAGAAATGATAAGCACAACTCCTCCACACCATTTTGGCTGCTAGGCTAATTTGATATGACATTTAACAAACAACTGGTCCTGAAACACACACATTCAGATATGACTCAAAGG
>BRDA01093258.1:0-12923 GCA_036984385.1 Crenuchus spilurus
ACAGAGAGAGACAGACAGACAGAGAGAGAGAGACAGACAGACAGAGAGAGAGAGACAGACAGACAGAGAGAGAGACAGACAGACAGAGAGAGAGAGAGAGATAGACAGAGAGAGAGAGACAGACAGACAGAGAGAGAGACAGACAGACAGACAGACAGACAGACAGACAGAGAGACAAAAAGAGAGAGACAGACAGACAGACAGACAGAGAGAGAGAGACAGACAGAGAGAGACAGAGAGACAAAAAGAGAGAGAGAGAGTGAGAGAGACAGACAGACAGAGAGAGAGAGAGATGAGACCAAAACAGAACTTTTAGGTTTAAATGAAAAGTGTTCTGTTTGGAGAAAGTAAAACACTGCATTCCAGCATAAGAACCTTATCTCATCTGTGAAACATGGTGGTGGTGGTTATCAGGTTTGGGCCTGTTTTGCTGCATCTGCATTGATGGATCAGTGAATTCTGAATATGTTCATATATGTTTGTCACTCACAGACACGTGATATTGGATCATAAATAAATGACCAGGTCTTATAATTGTTTGATCAGGTTTCTTTATCTACGGTTAGAGACAATCTGATGACAGTTAAGTCAAAGTTATGCAAAAATATAGCCTCAGCTATTGGACAGAGAACGTACGGTCTGAGCTAACGTTAGGTACCACTGCGTTAGCGTTGTAGTTCATTTGCTAATTCAGGAACTTCTCCAGACCACTACAAGCTTCCATGTGCTTGTGTGTGGATGACCCTCCCTTACCTGACAGATCCCTTTGCCCCGAGTCCCAGCGCAGATCATCTGAGATGTGATAACAGCATCGGTTTCTGACGTGTAGTCACACTTGCACTGCCTGCTGCCCACGACGGGGATCTGCACCTCCTGCAGGGTCTGAGGAGCCGGTAAAGGTACTGAGACAGAGACAGAGGCTGGTCAGCTGGTGACTGAACTAATCAATCAGCAAACAGAACCTGTGGAACCTGTGAAAGGGTTCCTTTGGTTGTGTCTGTGTCATGAAAGACCTTACAAGGGATACTCATGTTCTGAAATCACTATGTCATTATGTTTCTATGTTCTCAGGGTTCTGTGATCTCAGAGTTCTATGTGTCCAAGGTCTTATACTACCAGGGTTTTATTTTCTCAGGGTTATTTGTTCTGAAATCACTATGTCATTATGGTTCTACATTCCCATGGTCTTATGTTACCAGGGCCACATGTTTTCAGCATCCTATGTTCTCAGGGTCAAATGTTACCAGGGTCTGATGTTCTCAGGGTTCTATGATCTCAGAGGTCTATTTGTCCAAGGTCTTATACTATCAGGGTTTTATTTTTTATGTCATCACGGTTCTGTGTTCCCATGGTCTTATGTTCTCAGGGTTTTATGTTCCCATGGTCTTATGTTACCAGGGTCCTATCTTGTCAGAGTTCTATGTTCCCAGGGTCACATGTTCTCAGGGTCTTATTTTCCTATGGTTCTATGTTCTTAGGGTCTTATGTTCCCAGGGTTTTATGTTCCCATGGTTCTATGTTCTCAGGGTCCTATGTTTTCAGGGTTCTTTGTTCCCATGGTTCTATGTTCTCAGGGTCTTATGTCCTCAGGGTCCTATGTTCTCAGGGTTTTTTGTTCCCATGGTTCTATGTTCTCAGGGTCCTATGTTCTCAAGGTATTGAGTTCTCAGGGTCCTATGTTCTCAGGGTCTTATGTTCTCAGGGTCTTATGTTCTCAGGGTCCTATGTTCTCAGGGTCTTGTGTTCTCAGGGTCTTGTGTTCTCAAGGTCTTGTGTTCTCAGGGTCTTATGTTCTCCGGCTATTGTGTTCTCAGAGTCTTATGTTCTCTGGGTCTTATGTTCTCAGGGTCTTATGTTCTCAGGGTTTTATGTTCTCAGGGTCTTGTGTTCTCAGGGTCCTATGTTCTCAGGGTCTTGTGTTCTCAGGGTCTTATGTTCTCAGGGTCTTATGTTCTCAGGGTCCTATGTTCTCAGGGTCTTATGTTCTCAGGGTCCTATGTTCTCAGGGTCTTATGTTCTCAGGGTTTTATGTTCTCAGGGTCCTATGTTCTCAGAGTCTTATGTTCTCAGGGTCCTATGTTCTCAGGGTCTTGTGTTCTCAGAGTTTTATGTTCTCAGGGTCTTGTGTTCTCAGGGTTTTATGTTCTCAGGGTCTTGTGTTCTCAGGGTTTTATGTTCTCAGGGTCTTGTGTTCTCAGGGTCTTGTGTTCTCATGGTTCTATGTTTTCAGGGTCTTGTGTTCTCAGGGTCTTGTGTTCTCAGAGTTTTATGTTTTCAGGGTCTTGTGTTCTCAGGGTCTTGTGTTCTCATGGTTCTATGTTTTCAGGGTCTTGTGTTCTCAGGGTCTTGTGTTCTCATGGTTCTATGTTCTCATGGTTCTATGTTCTCAGGGTCTTGTGTTCTCAGGGTCTTGTGTTCTCAGGGTCTTATGTTCTCAGGGTTTTATGTTCTCAGGGTTTTATGTTCTCAGGGTCTTGTGTTCTCAGGGTCCTATGTTCTCAGGGTCTTGTGTTCTTAGGGTCTTATGTTCTCAGGGTCTTGTGTTCTCAGGGTTTTATGTTCTCAGGGTCTTGTGTTCTCAGGGTTTTATGTTCTCAGGGTCTTGTGTTCTCATGGTTCTATGTTTTCAGGGTCTTGTGTTCTCAGGGTCTTGTGTTCTCAGAGTTTTATGTTTTCAGGGTCTTGTGTTCTCAGGGTCTTGTGTTCTCATGGTTCTATGTTTTCAGGGTCTTGTGTTCTCAGGGTCTTGTGTTCTCATGGTCTTATGTTCTCAGGGTTTTATGTTCTCAGTTGGGTGAACGGGTCAGTGAGTAAGTGGGTGAATAAATGAATGAACAAATGGAAAATTTGAGCTGCCGACACCTGAGAATGTGAGAATGTGACAGTTTCTGTCCACAAGGTCAAAGCCCACAGTAAACACCCACATAAACAAGTCATTTAACACCGCAGAACCCTTTAATCTGCACTCAGAGGCAGATGATCTTTCAGGGCCGGGACTCTGCTGTGTTTAATTAAACATGTTATTCACTGTAAGTTTGGCTCATTTAGACAACACTGTGAACATCACATTTTACAGTAAATCACAGGCACTGCTATACTTCTACAGTAGCTTTACTGTAAATGTACAGGATAACACAGCACAACACTGTAATCCAAATATTCAGCTGATTTTCTTTATTTACAGACGTTAGCTGTGTGTAAAGGTCTGTTACTGTTTACATACAGAACTCTACTCTGTTCTGTATTACAGTACTGCACCGTTTATGTTTTATTATCACTGAATATGACGTAAGTACTTAAAGTCAACAGTATCTGTTTTTAAATTTCAACTAACAGAACATCGTACAAATAAACTCTTCATTATTTCATCCAAAAAGGTAAACTGTCAGTCATATCAGAACATTTTGACCGGTTGGGAATTAACTCAGATGTCACATGACCAGGTTTACTGCAGGTATAAATAAGTGAGCACACCTGTCAGCTGTATCAGAGAGTAAAACATCATCATGTGTAAAGGACGTGATGTGACTGATGCTGATGATAATAATGTAGCTGTGAAACATGGTGGAGGCAGCATCTCAGAATCAGATAACACTGTGAGATGTTCTAGTTCTAGATGTTCTGCCAGAGAGGAACACGACTCAGTGAGAGAAAAACCAAATGTTGTGCATTGGTTCTGTAAAAACACCTCAGGTTTAGAATAATTATATACGTATATGTATAGTTCATTGATAATAATGTGTTACAGCTTGTGTGTTAATAGTGCTGCTTTTGTTTATCTCACCATTCTTGCCGATGTTTCCCCAGCCTGTGGCCCAGCACATGGTGGCATTGTAGAAGGTGCTGGAATTAGATGCCAGGCAGATGGGCGAGATGTAATTAGTGAAGTTTACTGGTGCGCTGAGCCTCACCAGAGTCACGTCGTTGTTGTACAGAGTGTTGTTGTAGCTGGGGTTGATAATAATGGTCTGGATACCCCGGCTCACTTCGTTGGGGTTTGATGTACTCTGGTTCTCCCTTCCCAGGTACACGGTCCACTGGCTCGCAACTGTGCTGACACTGAAGGGCAAGAGACAGAAGATTTACACGATATAATGTGTGAAAGATTAGAGCTGTACCCACTTCCTCTGTCATATTTCTCTGTAGTTACAAACCAACACAACTCCTGTCATCCCTGAATTCCACAAATAAACAATAAATACACACAGAATTACACATAAAGTGACATATTTCATATGTTAATGTTGATCAGTCTGACTTATAGCCACACAGTAGTATGTAGTAATAGTAGTAGTGTTGGCACTGTTGGCAGCTGCTGGGCATCTCCATAAAGCTTGTGAGCAGATGGAAGCATGAAGTGCTGTAAAATCTGCTGGTAGGTGTTGACTTTGGACCACCAGCAGCAGGTCAAACCATCACAGACTGCAGAACCTGCACACTGGACTTCAGACAGCTTTTAAGGAACTTTTATAAGGGACACACTAGCAACCATCTTGATACATTAGCAACCACATAGCAACAGATTAGCAACTTAGCCAAAGATACAATTATTCAAACTTACACTTTCATTCACTTTAATACAATAACTCGCTAATTAAGTTGGAACAAATTGACTTGTTTGAAATATGATGTACACTCAGGTGTATAAAAAGAGGCTCTGAAACCTTTCTTTAAAAATTCTAAAAAAAAAAAATTTTAATGGAAGGAGGCGCACCCCGTGGTGCCGACCCATCCGACATGGGTTGCAGCCCGGCCTACAGCATGATAACCGTTCCAACGTAGGCCTTGGATGGAAGAGGGTGCACCCCGTGGTGCCAACCCATCCGACATGGGTTGCGGCCCGGCCTACGGAATGATAACCGTCCCAACGCAGGCCTTGGATAAAGTCAGTTGACCGGGGTCGGTCGAACCGAAATTGATCCTTCCGCAAGTTCACAAACGGAAACCTTGTTACGACTTTTACTTCCTCTAGTTAACCCAGTTTGATCCACTTCTCGGCACGCACCGGCCAAAGCCGTGGGGCCGATCCGAGAACCTCACTGAACCATCCATCGGAAGTAGCAACGGGTGGTGCTTTTCAGCCCACCCATTGCCCCAACCTCACCAAACGCCTTTCACATGCTTTATCCCCATGTAAGAGCACACGGATCTGTGGTAGCGCTGTAATGGCTGCTGTGCCAAATGGCCCCGGATGGCCGATGCTGGAGCTGGACTTTCTCTATCTCCTTACCCACCCCCCACCCCATCCTCCCTCCCAATACCGACTTGGCTATGTCTGTGTGTATTTGTGCTTATACAAAAAAAGGTGTTTTTTCACTTCTCAAACTGCCCAAATTACAATGGGACAGTCTGGGAGGATGTTTTTTTATCTCCTATCTTTCCCAATGTTAATGCTGTTATTTTCAATCTTATGCAATTTCGTTGTACTTGTTGCAATGACAATAAACCTTACCTTACCTTACCTTACCTTACCTTACCTTACCTTACCTTAAAAATTCTGGTTAAATACACAACACATTCATCCATTCAAAGGATATAAATTGAAGCTGCACTTTAGTCAGATGTTACATCACCTCCAATAAAGACGGCGGGACGGACAGATTGAGGACGTGTTCTTGGAAAATGCTACTTTTACAAATGCATTAAAACATGTCAACAATTACAGTGAAACCTGAGTATTTTTATTGCACATATAAACTTTGAATTTACAGTATTTATGTACAATCTGAACAGTAAGGATGACCTACAGTCCACACTGACTTTATAGTGTCTTCACACTTTTACACTACCGTTGTCTTCTCCTTCTTCTTCTTCTCAGTCGGCACATTTTTCTCCACTAACTAGTCCGACAACTCAGTTGTCATGATATTGATACTTTTCAGAGTTGAAATGTGAAGCACATTCTCAAAAGTGCTGGAACTTTACAGCACAAACAACTGTAAGAGGAGCCGTTAAAAGAGTCATTATATACAAAGCCCTGTAAGAGCCCTGCTCAGTTATTTAAATCATACAAATCCCGGCTTCTACGGTTTACATTTGGAGATCTACATTCACCAAACTAGAAAATCTAAATGATTTATTCAGGCTGGACTGGCTGCTACGTACACATAGCTCTGTCATAATGAGAAGGAGGCGGGGCTTTTCCCACAGCAACCTGATTGGCTCTTTTGTATGAATCAGACACCATGTTGAACATTACGAGCGTTCTTATTAATCTTTAAACAAACACATTTCTGCTGTGACTGTCCTTCATGTAAAGAAACAGACAGTATAGTGACCCCTAGTGGCCTGGATGTATCAGATATTCTGTATTAACCTATTCTGGTTTATTCTGGGACAAAGAAAGCATTTGATTCTTCATATCAAGCAAAAATAATGAATAATTACTTAAATATAAATATTGTTTGCTACTTTTAAGGACTTCTTATACTAATATTCTTAGTACTGGGTGAAGGATAGGCATGTTCTTTTTATCAGGCAGGTTCTAAAATCAGGTTCTAAAGTGGTGTAGTACTCAAGTTTGGTCTCAAGACTATAAATGAAGAGTATCAGTCTTATCTCAATCTTGACATCTGAAGTCGTAATGAATTACAAACTCATTTAATGTGTGAATTTTATTTAAATTTTTATACATCCTGGGCTCGACAACGAAAAGTCTTGACTCAGACTAAGCTCTACAGGTCTTGCAGTAAAGGGAACACTTACTATAGAAAGCAGTGTGCAGCGGTGAGGACCCACTCCTGGTGGATGAGCGTTCCTCCACAGACGTGTTGGCCTGAGTAGTGCATACTGACCTGCCAGGGCCAGCTCCCCGCCGGAGCGTTCTCACCTCCCACCACACGAGTGTTCAGGGGAGAAAACCCACAGCCTGAGACACAAACCGAGACGCCTGCCTCAGCTTTTGAGCAGATATTCTGTATTTATACTCCATCTACACTCAGTGGCCACTTCATTAGGTACACATACACTCATTGTCCATTTTAGTAGCACATCTGTTTCTCTGTATAGTTTGTTGTTCTTCAATGATCAGGACCCTCACAGGGCAGATGGATCATTCTCAGTGACACTGATGTGGTGGTGGTGTGTTAGTGTGTGCACTCACTGTCACACCTTGTAGATGTAAAGTAGACAGCAGCTCAGCACAGTGTGTGTTGGTCCTCTAGTCCTGACACTGTTGACTGGTTGGTCACTATTTTGACTCCAGTAGTGACACACTAACACACCACCACCACGTCAGTTAACATGCACCTGGTACACAGTCAGTTGAGCTAAAATAGAGTGTATGATGTACTGTAGAGTGAAAAATCAGAATGTGATTTTAGGTCTTACTGGTTGTCGTCTGTGCATTTGAGTCTGTTGGAGAACAACAAAGAACATCATGTCACGTATATAAATAAGAATATACAGAATCAAACCATCTATAATGTACATACAGTCCTGTAGCTACAAGAGCTTTAATGTGAACAGGCTGCTGATAATCATGAAAGTTCAAGTGAAAGTAATTAAACAGTTTATAGCATTACAATCTGACATCCTGTCTACTGTACATACAGTGTACATCAGCTTACCTTCAGACAGCATTATAACAGTGAAGTAGAAGAAGATAGGTGATAATCCCATGGTTGAAGAGGCAGGAGGTCACTTTTCTTCCCTTCTTCTTCGTTGTTACAGTAGACCAGCTGAGCTGTGTCGTAGCTGGAAGACTAGTCTGTCCTGTTCTGCCATGTTACGGCATCACTCAGTAAGGGAGTAGACGTCGTAGCAAAGGAATAAAGGCCCACTATCATTGGCCCAAATATAGTCTCAGAATGAAGGTGATGACGCCAGGAGACTCAATTTAATCTGAATCAATCTGTATTGTGGCCCAAAATAGAAACAGACTTCAGACATTTCACACTGTAGGTTTATTCGGGCCACATGTCGGGCCAATTCAAATGTCATGAGAAACCTGAAGCATGTCTGCTATTCCTGGGTCAGTTCTGGCCCACAATAGACTCACCATAGCCATAACTGAGCCATAATTACCATATTCGGGCCATATTCGGGCCAGGATTACCTACAAAATGTCTAAGTAAACTGTACGAATGTATGGTGAAAGTGTGGGCACTGTGGTAAGATCTTACTCGACTAAACAGGTGGCATGCAAAGGTTTGGGCACCTCTGGACTAAAGGCCTGTTACTGTGACTAGTTCAGTGAGTAAACAAGGATGATTTCCAAACATCTAGTTAAAGTTCACACATTTCTTTCATATTTTAAGCAGGACTGCAAAGGAAAGCAGCAGTTTGGGCACACTTATCTGACTCAACGTGTTCAAAAAGATTCTGCTTCTAATAAACCAGGTGTCACATCTTCAGTTTTTCTGCTGATGTTTGAGTCCTAAACAAACAGAACTGTGAGCTACATCATGTCCCTTCAGTGCTGCGCAGCCGGAAATACATAATATCTGCGACCAAAAATCTAAAAGCTTCTACATTTGTAGTGTTTAGCAGTAAACTGTACACATGTGTGATTATATTACAGATGATAAAACACACTTTCTGATCATTTGAAGCTTTTTTACTAAAAACATCAATATTCTGTCTTTATTTCATGTATTTGTTGTAAAGGTAGAGAAGCAACAAAGTCATGTGAGTCGTTTTTGTGGTAACAGTCATTGATCTGTTCTTCACAGCTCCAGATGGCTGAAATGACTGTGCGTGACTGTTTCTTCAGCTTCACAAAGTCCAGTATTGTGTTACAGTGGACGAGTATTTCTACTTTCATTACAGCATTGGAAGAGAAGGGAGTCTACGTTTGTACTCATTAGCTAACGTGATAAAATCAGTCACCAGACCAGTTTTCGACAAAATAAGAAAAATTAAACAAGAGGTTCTGTTTACGTAATTCTCAAACATTTTACAGCGATCAGCCATAATATTAAAACCACATCCCTTTAATGATTATACAACCAAATCTCACCCAACACAATCAAAACCCCAGTCAACACAAACAAAACCCACTAAACGCAACAGAAACCCAACCCTCTACAACCAAAACCAACCAAACACAACAAATACCCAACTCTATACATCCAAAATTGACCAAATACAACGGAAACCCAACCCTACACAACCAAAACCCACCCAACACAACTAAAACTAACTAAACACAACCAAAACTCAACTCCTAAGCCCACCAAACACAACTACAACCCAAACCTATTCAACCAAAACTCACCAAACACAACTAAAACCCCACTCAATACAACCAAGAACACACCAAATATCTACAAGACCTTATTTCCTATTATGAACCATCTCGTTTACTTAGATCACAGGGTGCTGCTTCTTGATAGTTCCCAGACTACAGAAATCATCAGCAGGGGGAGGAGCCTTCTCTTATATGGCCCCTCATCTTTGGAATAACCTCCCAGACAATGTTCGGGACTCAGTCACAGTCTCAAACTTTAAGACTAGGCTGAAAACATATCTGTTTAGTTCAGCTTTTGGTAATTAATACTTTACATTATAGAAAGGTTGTAGGTCCAGGGGTGCACTGACGTAGGGATTTATAGTGGACTGAGATGCTGGGGCTGTCATACCGCTGCTCACGTGATCACTCAGGTTTGTTGACGGTGAGCAGAGGGATGCCAGTGTCTCGGGGAGCTCCCATGCCTGTTTACCTTCTGGCTCTCTCCTTTTAGGTAGGCTGTTCTAGATAGTTCTGCCGGAGTCAATAGCCACAATAGCCACGCTCTGATATGTCTCATAATCCTTGTACGTTAGTGAGTGACCCAACGATCCGGCCCAACGCTGATGGAAGATTGAATACTATCTCTGCATGATGCCACCTTAGACCAGCTGCCCTCCAACAATCAACTACTGTGAGCTGCTCCAGATGCCCTACACTACTGATCACAATCAGGTTTATATGGATTTTACTGGCTGCTGCCTTTATCATCATTCCTGTTTCACTACTGTCACCATATCAGTACCTGAACACTACAACAGCATCACAGGATTATGTGATTTATTACATGTGATGTGATCTATGAACTTGGGGAGCTGTAATCAGGGTTGACACACAGCTGGTACTGGACTAAACTAAATGCTCCACTCCTGTGCAGAATAATCTACGACCTACAGAACCAGATCCATATTCAGAGCAAAACCAACCAAAGAGCAAAGCTCTGAGATCAACTAGAACCCAGCAGAACGTTTGTTTACATGCTCTCATAAACATTCCCAAATGCAATCACAAATCACTTCCTAGAAGACTTTACAACAATTCTGCTTTGATTCAGTCGATTCTCATTCAGCTCATTAACTCTCCTCACACGCTCACAGTGGACTCCTTCTTCTCCTCCTCCTCCTCCTCCTCCTCCTCCCCTCTGTGTGAGGACTCTGTTTCTCTCAGGCCTTTAAATCTTCTTCTGTCTACCCTCTGTTACTCGTCCTGACCCTGCCCACCTCTCTCTCTCTCTCTCTCTCTGTATCTCTCTCTCTTTCTTTCTCTCTCTCTCTCTCTCTCTCTCTCTCTCTCTCTCTCTCTCTCTCTCTCTCTCTCTCTCTCTCTCTCTCTCTTTCTCTGTCTCTGTCTCTCTCTGCATGTGTCTCTCACTCTCTCTCTCTCTCTCTCTCTCTCTCTCTCTCTCTCTCTCTGTCTGTCTCTCTTTCCCTCTGTCTCTCTCTTTCTCTCTCTCTCTCTCTCTCTCTCTCTCTGTCTCTGTCTCTCTCTGTGTGTGTCTCTCTTTCTCTCTCTCTCTCTGTCTCTGTCTCTCTCTCTCTATATATATATATATATATATATATTGCTGTGCAGGTCGACATATTCTGGGTGTATTTTGTGTTGGTTTCCCTGAAACGCAGCACTAATGTACACGTGTTGGCTCAGTTAACTCCTCTCCTGACCTCGTCCATTTCTCCTTTTCATGCTGTCGCTCATGGTAGGATGAAAGGTTTTGGTGCAGGACATGAAAGGAGGACAAACAAAAGCTGGGCTCAGACAAACAGAATTCGGGTCAGAACAGTGAGGTCAGAGCAGAAAAGTCTAAATGACACTATTAAACATTTTCAGACTCTGACAGAAAGGTAACGACGTTATGACTGTGGACAGGACCGTACGGTCAGGAGGAGGTTCTCAGGGACATTCCTGTGGAGGGTTCTTCACGTTACCATAGACTTGTTTAATGGATCTGTTAATGAATGCAGAACCACTGTAGTTGAAAATATTGTCACTGATTTCAATGACCAACTTCATTCAGACAAAAATGTAGAAATTAATGCCCCAAAAATTAGAACAAAGGAAAAAAGGACGACTCCTGAGGAGGTAACAATGGTCTCAAATTTCCTCCATTTCTACACAGTCAGTCTGACTGTGCATTGGTGGAGTGACTGGACAAGCACCTGGGTGGCATCCTGAGTTTGAAAGGTTTGGATCTGTCGAATGTTGAAGAGCAGGAGCCTGTACGACTGAGTCAAGTTTGCAGTGTAAGTAGAAAACGATAACTAGTCCAGGACCACACCGAGGCTTCTTGCTTCTTGAGACGGAACAACCACGGAACTCTTGAACAAGACAGGAAGTTGAAGATGTGAAGCAGTGGTTTTTGTCTTGGAGCAGTGGATCGTGGGGTGATGTGGGTGATTTTGGGGTATCATGTGGATGTCATGACTGGACCATGGACCAATATATCTGAACATACACATTCATACAGTGTTTAAATGTTAGAAACCACACAGAGCATATCTATATACACACAGAACAGCTTACAGAGCATCACAACTCTCTGACAAGGTGTGGATCACCCCCTGCTGAGATTTTCAGAGTGATGGGCGTGTCGGTTTGTTTCAGTCGTCTTGCTGATGTCATGGTATGTTTATCAGTTTGTTTTCAGCTGGAGAGACGAGTTTAGCAAGTTTATGCTTCCATTATTAAGAACATTCCTGAGCTCCAGAGACGGACAGAAGAACTCCAGACACTAGACATGACTGACTACATGTGTAGAATCAAGTGTTAGAAGCATCATCACCATCTCTGACACTCTCCTGTTCATAGAGGTGAACTGGTCCACTGTGGTGTGTCCATTGCTCTGTACCACTCAACTAAGTCGTCATTCTCCTCTGGCATCAGTGGACAGTAGTGCACCACTGTGATGCTGTTGGGAGACACTCAATGTACTAGAAGTCCATTCTCAGTTCACCTTCACTACAGCAGCTCTAGAACATCACACAGAGTTAGTGCTTTATGAGGTGCTGCCACCACCATGTTTCACCTAGTACCCTATTATCATGCCTCTTTGGACATCAAATGAGGAGCATAGGATCTGAAGAATAGGACTCTGGGAACATCAGACCTGAGGAACATAGAATCTTGGGGCATTATGACCAAAGGAATGGGACTCTGGGAACATAGGACACTGGGATCACTTAGCATTGAGATCAGACAGTGCTGAGTTATGTGTCTAATAATGAATAATAATATGTACCATTATGATGTCATAATAGTTTTATCTGAGAATGTCCTTGTGGCTCTATGACACGCTAATAAAGCTGCTGAATATCCGATGAGACCAGTAAACAGTTTATGGTGCAGCTGAAACCTTCCAGCTGGTTAATGTTCCACCACAATAAGCTCAGGACAGACAAAGATTATTAAAGGTGTGAAGGCAGTCCTGCTCCTGTATTTCAGTCCTCCTCCTCCTCCTCCTCCTCCTCCTCTGTTCCTAATGGAAGTACAGTTGTGATGAATCCACAGGAGATCAGTAGTGAACCCCTGACTTCAGCTGGGTCACTATACAGCGTGAATATAAAGTAGTCCAAACACTGAACACGGGCCAGCAGGAATTTTAAGTGACCACTGTTTGTGTTTACACACACGTCTCTCTCTCTCTCTCTCTCTCTCTCTCTCTCTCTCTCTCTCTCTCTCTCTCTCTCTCTCTCTCTCT
>BRDA01093259.1:0-12912 GCA_036984385.1 Crenuchus spilurus
CTCTCTCTCTCTCTCTCTCTCTCTCTCTCTCTGTGTCTCCCTCTCTCTTTCTCTCCCTCTCTGTCTCTGTCTCTCTCTCTCTCTCTCTCTCTTTCTCTCTCTTTCTCTCTCTCTCTTTCTCTCTCTCTCTGTGTAACACTGAAAAACAACTTTTTAAATGAAGTAAATGATTTATTTCTGAAACCTTTCTACTGACAGTAAACTTAAAGCTGTACAGTTTCTGATTAAATCATTAATTCTGTCATTTTTATTAATTCTGTAAGTTTTTTTTCCTCCATAATGTTTAGTGCACTGAAAGAGTAAGTGTGCATTAAAATGTGCAGAAGCTTATTCTCTGTAGAAGATGTGCTCAGTTATTCTCATTAAAAGTGAATGTCATGTGTTTGTATGAACATTTTGCAGAGGACGATTCTGCTGCAGTTATACAAAAATTTGGTGAAGCAGGTTATTACAGCTGTATTCAGCCGTAACTGAGTAGCAGAGCAGAGACGCCGGGCAGGTCAAGCCGTGTCCACATCATGAGGGCTGAAATCTCTACCCTGACGGAGACAAAGTAGAGAAATAAAGTTTATTATCCACATTTTCAAAATTCACAGAAAAAGGGGTCAATAGTAACCCCGTTACACTCTGCATTTTTAAATGATGCAAAAAAGTGAAAAACATCAAAGTGAAGATGAAGTTTTGTTCTGTTACATGTCACGTTAACAGCACTTTCACTGGAGGAGGTATTAATGTGATTCAGACTGAATGCCTGGATCAGACAGATGTGTTTAGGGTGGTGGTTGTGTGAGCTGAGCTCCGTGCCCGGCTGGCGGGGGCAGTCTGTTAATAGTGCTGTGTTGTTATTGCTCTGTGAGAATGCTGTTTGTGTTTGGGTCTGCATGGTTTGACTGTGGACTGGCACCATGTGGCTGTGTACTGACCGTCTCCAAAGGGTTCCCAGTCTAGCCGCTGTGTGTGTGTGTGTCTGAGAACCAGAACAGAAGAACTCCAGAACCCAAATGTGAAGAAACTGACTTGTAGTTGCTAAAAGACGACTGAACAGTGTGCATGATGGCATCAGTGTGAAAGTGGAAAAAAAATACATTTAAGTTCATTTAAACTTAATTTAAGTTAAATACTGAAACATTTAAGTATTTTAATACCCTACAAAAAATCTGAGCTGTACTAGAGGAGCAGTTATTGTTTGGATAGTTATTAGCCTTTTCATACTATGTGGTACTTTCCACCGGCCATAGTTCAAGATAAATAACGTTATTGTTCTTTAAACCTTTGGGGCTTAAAGGCATATTTTCAGTTTTTGCACATCTTTTTAAATTCACCTTTAAAGTCGTTTGCATATCATCATTGTCAGTACAAAACCCTGTATCTCCATTTTTGACATTTTTTACTTTTTTGCATCATTTTAAAAATGTTAGACTTCATATTGTTTTAATGCTTCAAAATGACTTGGAAAAAAAATTGTTTTGACTTTCATTAAAAGTTGTTTTCTTCTACTGTAAAGTTACCATTTATTTGTGTTCTAACAATGATGATATAACAGTGCACTCAAAACTTTCAAAACTCTCCATAATGAGGCCTCATTTGACCCAAATCACTGTGTAAAGCAGTAACAGGACCCTAAATCTTCACAGTTTAAAAACAATTTTAGAAATACTAACATTTCCACTTGCTCACGTGGTGGAATTGATTTGGTGTTTGGTAACCAAGATAAACAAAAGTTATAAGATTAATTTATTTATGACAAAAACAGAAGAGGGCCTGAGTGGCTCAGTGTACTAAGGCGCTGTCACTATGATCTGAGGATTGCGAGTTTGAATCCCGATCATGCTGCTTGCCATCAGCAGCCGGGGCCTGAGAGAGCAAAACTTGGGACTCTCTCCTCAGCTTTACTACTCGCTACACTACTCCTGTGCTTTCCTCCGAGCGTGTTGGCTGCCTGACAGCGATGTATCAGCAGCAGTTGGAAAAGAGGCGGAGCTTTACTTCACGTGCATTAGATGTGATAGTCTGCACCGTCCTAGAGTCAGAGACATTATAAGTGATAGGGAATAGGTGGGAATAGATCAATGAATAGGTGGATCAGTTGGCTACCAAACACATTAGGGAGTAAATCGAGTGAAAATTAAAAGATTATATGTTTAGTAAATGTCTAAATTGCTGCAGTTTTAAACTTCTTGTGGGACTTTCCACAAGCATCAAATGTGGATCAAGAATGAAGGGTCTCTGATGGGGGTCAGTCCACAGTGATTTTTATTGGTCCGTTTCAAACAAAGTGTAAATGAACATACAAATCCACAAAAAAATAGTGTGAATCTCTCAGACTTCAGCTGTCACATCTCTAATATCAACACTCCTGAACCAGAGACAACATCACAAGTGTCTGACCTGGACTGAGCAGAACCAGAACTGGACTGTTACTCAGTACAAAGTCCTCTTTTCAGATGAAAGTCACTTTAGTGTTTCATTAGTAAATCAGCTGCTAGAGTCTGGAGGAAGAGTGGAGAGACACACAATCCAAGTGTCTGAAGTCCAGTGTGCAGTTTCTGCAGTCTGTGATGCTTTGAGGTGTCATGTCATCTGCTGTTGTTGCTCCACTGTGTTTAGTCCAAAGTCAGCACAGCATCTAGCAGCAGATTTTAGAGCACTTCATGCTTCCATCTGCTGACAAGCTTTATGATGCTGATTATATAACTGTGCTTGACTGGCCAGCTTGTGAGATATAAGTCTTACTGATCAACATTAAAACAAAAAAGGTTTGAAATGTCACTTCACATTTAATGAATATAAAATGTGACCGTTTACCTTCTTGAACTTTTTCTTGATTGTTCTCATTTCCAGATGTCTGTCTGTAGATGTTTTTACAAGAAAAATACTCACTTCCTGCCAAGATAAACAGTTTCAAATAATGTAACTTTTGCTGCACTGTTTATGTTTATGAGATTATGAGATTCATCTCTTTTCTTTACATTGTTGGTTTGTTATCAGTGTATATGTGCTAGTGTTGGGAATGTTGGTCAGCAGTGGCTGGCAGAGCTTCCGCTTCTGTGGGCCTGGCTGATGTTATCGGGGGGCTGGGAGTGAGTGGTCCAAAGCAGCGGGCAGCGCTGGGTGGGAAGAGTGCAGTGGAGATTCCCCCGTGGGACGTCCGAGGTGCATGCATGCCGGGGTCAGACTCTCCGGCTTGGGAAAGGCCTGAGACCGGGAGAGCCTGGCCTATCGAAAGACATGGGATAAACTTGGAATGGAAAAATATTTGAGCACAAAAAAGAAATAATGCCTCCTTCTCTCTCTTTCTCTCTCTCTCTCTTCCGGATGGAGAGGTCAGTTTTTCTCACAGGAACCGCACGACTGCATTTGTGGTGCTTACGCACAAGACAGAGGAGGAGGATGGACAATTAAGGGGGTTCCGAAACCCATAATTCCCGTTATGGTTTGTAGGGATATCCCAGTTTGATCTGAAAGGCATATTTTAAATGATATCTAGCTATATTAATCCCTGTCAAAGTCATGTCTGCTTTTAAGGCTCTTGTGGATGAAGTGTACTCTGAAAATGACTAGCATCCTTTGGGGAAGCCTCCAAGTAACATTTTGTGAAGGCTGGTTCTTGGAGGAACCAGAACTGAAGAATCTTGCTTGATGGAACGCAGTTATAGGTTCCTGTCAGAGCTTCTAGGCTAACGTTTCACTGACCACATTTATTACGGTATTTGCAATGCTAATGTTTCAGCTAAAGCCAACTGTCTTCCATCAAATGATATCTAAACTAGCTCTATGCGTTATTTCAGCATGCAGCTATTACACAGGTGCTATACACAGGCCTGCTTCACTCACATGTATTAGTTCAGAGTAGAAATGTGACATAGCATATTGTACCCATTTTCTGAAGACTTTCATAACTTTTTATACTACTGCATCTAAAAAAATAAATATTGTGGAAAAAGTTCATTTATATTCACAATTTTAATTCAAAAGGTAAACTGTCATATTCAGTGCACATAGTGACATATTTCAAACCTTTTCTGTTTTCATGTTTATACAAATCTGAAATCTCAAATTATTAGAATATTTCATTTGGAGTTTTGAGTAAATTACAAACAAAAAAGTGTGAAATGTGTCACTACATATAATGAAGACAACACATGGCAGTTTACATTTTTTATTAAATTGAAAATGAACTTTCACCATATTCCAATTTCTGGAAATGCACTGCAATAGTCCAATTTTATTATGCTTAAAAATATAATAATTGAATTAGAACCTAATGTCAAAGTATTATTCCATTAATGACCTCAAATACATTTTTTTATTATTATTATTATTATTATTATTATTATTATAAAGGTGCAGACCTTTAGACACTTTTTGTGACTTTTATGTATCTTGGATTATGCACTGAGGCCATCTTGTAATTTTCATACATTTATTTAGAATAAGCCGTGTTTTGTTGTTTTGTTAAAAATAGTAGTGCAGCAAGTGATATTTTCTATATTTAAAAGCAGAAATTTGCCCTAAAACTTTATCAGATTCTCACACAAGTCCTAAAAGTAAAGAGAACCAAATGAAGCAAATAAGACATCAAATATTAGACTTGGTCATTACTTAATAGGGCACCCACTCACACCTGATTGTCATCCCATTGATTGACAACACCTGATTCTAATTTCACCTTGAAATTATCTGTTAATCCTGAAGGTTCACATATGGTTGCCACTCACAGACATGTAGTACTGGATAATTTTCATAATAAATAAATGACCAAGTCTAGTATTTTTGTCTCATTCGTTTGATTTGTTTCTAAAGGTTTCACAAACGTTCAAGAACTACTATATATAAGATTAATATTAGATCTCAGTTCTTGCAGATGTGTTGTATGTTGGACCATCTTGACAGTTCATTCATAAACATACAGTGGTATGAAAATGTTTGGGCACCCCGGATCATTTTCATGGTATTCCTTTATAAATCATTGGTTGTTTGGATCGGCAATTTCAGTTGAATATATCATACAGCAGACACACACACAGTGATAATTGAGAAGTGAAATGAAGTTTATAGGATTTACAGAAAGTGTGCATTAATTATTTGCATTAGCACACTGATGTTTTATATGCACATTGCCTCATTACCAACAACAAAAAGTCACATTTGTATAGGGTTGCCAGGTTTGCAGAAATGCAGTCACTGGTAAAACTTGGCAGGATGCAGGGTTTTAGAATGACAAAGTAAGATTAGAAGAAGATTTACTTTTTTTTTTTTAAAGTTTCTTCAAATGTCTGTGAATAGACACTTGAGATTTTGGACTAGTTTTGGTTTGTGTAGGGTTTCTTTATGTAAGACAGTGTGTAGGAGCATTTTGGGGATCTGTGTTTGCGAGATAACTGACTGTATGAAACCTGGTAAAATGGTTGCTTTAGTGGCTGATGTGTGATGGTGTTTTGCTCAGGAGAACAGTAAACAGCTGGTGGACTGTACGTGATCAGGTGGAAAAGGTGAATAAAGGCCAGCTGATTGCTTTTGCTGTTTTCACAGCTATGTAGGTAAACAGGAGTGAAATCAGCAATGGCTCAGCTTTAGGCGCATGCGTACAGGCAAAAAGACAGATGAGAATCCAATCTGACCGTTCCCATTCAAGTTGCACAGATCACATATGAAAGTGACTCAAATCTGATTTGTAAAGATCCTCTCCACACAGCCCTAAAAAGATCACATCAGAGTCACATCAAGGCAAAAATCAGATTTGGGTCACTTCAGCCTAATAATGTGAACATAGCCTATGACTGATTGGTGCCACGCATGGGACCCTGCATGGTTTTAATGTTATGGCTAATTGGTGTATATAGGAGGTTGTTTAATGAGTTGAATGAGCTTTTCATTGAGACCAGTTTGCTACCTGATGTCTGCCAAACTTATCAGATGCTGCTTCCTCAGTAGACCTCAGCTATTGTTCATTGGCTGGCCTCTCTCCCCTTTAGACTCACTTTGAAGCTCTGACAAAAGAGGAAGCTCATCCCAGTTCTCTGCTCCTCCAGAGCTTTGCCGGGACTGTAAGGATAATGCAGCGGGTCAGGGAGCCGAAATCAAAGCTACAGCCGTACCGCGTCCATCCCTCTTCCCCCTCTGCCCCCTCTACCTGTCCATCTTTGTTCATTAAAGCTCACCCCCCCACCAACCCCCCAGGAGATATTCCTCTGTCTCCATCTCTGTCTCGCTCTCTGGCTTCTTCTTTTCTTTTCCTCCGTCTATTTTGGTGAGCCGAGCCGGGCCGGCCGGTTCCCACACAGCCGTTCCCATGGTTATCGGCAGAGAGATAGCGTCAGGGATGGAGGGAGGGGTGGCGGGGGTGTTTGATGGAGAGAGGGAGAGACAGCTCTGTGCTTGGAGATAGCAGTGATGTTGTGGGGGGGCCCACAGGGGTTGGAGTATGGGGGGGGTTAGTCCAGGTCCATATTAAAGATGGTGGGGGTGCTCTAGAGAGGGAAAAGAGATAGAGAGAGGACAGTAATTAGGGGAGAAAAAGAGTGAGAGAGAGAGTGAAAGAAAGAGGGAAGGGTGTGTGTATATTTATATATATATATATATATATATACAGAAGTAAAGAGTGAAATGGATAAAGAAGAAGGAAGAGAGAAATATGACAGTAGAAGGAGAGAGCAAGGATAAGAGAGGAAAAGAGAAATAATGAGAGAAAAATTGACAGAGGAAGAAGTGAGAGAAAGAAAGAGAGAGGCTGAAGGGAGAGAGAATGAAAGAGAATGAATGCTGAAAAAGTGAAAGATAGGAAGGCAGAAAGAATGAGTGCGAGACGGAGAGAGAGAAAGTGAAATAGAAAGAATGAGCGAGAGAAATGAATAATGAGAGATAAAAAGTATGAACGAGAGAGAATGAGTTGGAGAGAAAGAAGGCTGGAGAGGGAGAGAAAAAGTGAAAGAGGCAGAAAGAATAAGTGAGAAACGGAGAGTCAGGAGAGAGAAGAAGGGAAAGAGAAATAAAGAGAGGGAATAATGAGAGAGAGAGGTATGGTGGGCTTGGGGCAGTGAGTGAGTGAGGGATGGATTCAGTTCCCACACTCATAATGACTGTGTCACAGGAGACTGAAAGGGGACTGCTTCAGGCCCTGGGGAATTCACACTGGGGCCAGAGAGAGAGAGAGAGAGAGAGAGAGAGAGAGAGAGAGAGAGAGGTGGACGGGGTTAGTGGTGGGGTCTGTGACACAGGAACTCTCTCAGGCCATTCTTCAGTTTTCACCTCACTGCTTTCACACCAGTTGAACCCCCCCCTCCAACACACACACACACACGTGTAATCACTGATACATGATTTTACATATTTTACATTTGAAAACGTCCCGACTCTACAGAGCTCTCATTGTATTCTGCACAGACCAGTTCAGCTCCCATAAATGTAAACTGTCTTTGAAAAGCAAAGCTGTCACAGTCACATAAACCTGAGCAGACACTACAAAATAATATTAGAAATGATACTTAAATCATTCTAAAGTTGGATTTTCTGTATTTATATAATTAACTTTTCAATTACATTCTATTTTTTAAATGTACCTGTATGTATGTATGTGTGCGCACACACACACGCACAGAAATAAACTGCTCAAAAAAATAAAAGGAACACTAAAATAACACATCCTAGATCTCAATGAATAAAATATTCCAGTTGAAAATCTTTATTTATTACATAGCGGAATGTGTTAAGAACAAAATAACAAAAATGATCAATGTAAATCAAAATTATTATCCCTTGGAGGTCTGGATTTGGAATCATACTCAAAATCTCTTACCACCCTCATGGAGTCTGTTTCTGACAGTTTGAGCAGAAACATGGATATTAGTGGCCTGCTGGAGGTCATTTTGCAGGGCTCTGGCTCTGCTCCTCCTGTTCCTCCTTGCACAAAGGAGGAGGTAGCGGTCCTGCTGCTGGGTTGTTGCCCTCCTACAGCCCCCTCCATGTCTCCTGGTGTACTGGCCTGTCTCCTGGTATCTGCTCCATGCTCTGGACACTGTGCTGACAGACACAGCAAACCTTCTTGCCACAGCTCGCATTGATGTGCCATCCTGGATGAGCTGCACTACCTGAGCAACTTCTGTGGGTTGTAGACATCACCTCATGCTACCTCTATGGTGAGAGAACTGACAAAATGCAAAAGTGACCAAAACATCAGCCAGAAAGGATGAGAACAGAGAAAAGGTCTGTGGTCACCACCTGCAGAACCACTCCTGTATAGAGGTTGTCTTGCTAATTGTCTCTCATTTCTACCTGTTGTCTGTTCCATTTGCACAACAGCAGGTAAAATTGATTCACAATCAGTGTTGCTTCCTAACTGGACAGGTTGGTTTCACAGAAGTGTGGTTGACTTGGAGTTACATTGTGTTGTTCAAGTGTTCCCTTTATTTTTTTATAAAGTGTTCCCTTTATTTTTTTTTTACAGTGTATACATACAGGGGTTGGACAATGAAACTGAAACAGCTGGTTTTAGACACAATAATTTATTAGTAGGTGTAGGGCATCCATTTGCGGCCAATACAGCGTCAGTTTGTCTTGGGAATGACATGTACAAGTCCTGCACAGTGGTCAGAGGTATTTTAAGCCATTCTTCTTGCCGTTTCCTGACTCGCTCCTCCAAAACACCCCAAAGTGGCTCAATAATATTTAGACACAAAGACTTGCTGTCTTGGTCACAGATGCCCCAGCAAGACGTGCACCAACAATTTGTCCTCTTTTGAACTCTGGTATGTCACCATAATGTTGTGTGCATTGTAATATACTATATAACTGTGCTCTTACCTGCTAACTGAACTCTGCTCTTACTGGTACAATGTGACATTAATGAAGATTGGCCACCAGACTGGTCCAATTTAGCCATGAAACCTCCCTTATTTAAAAAACACATTTTTAGTGTTTTGGTGTTCAAATGGGCTGTACAGACTAATACTCATATATTGTAAGAGTGGTGAAAGTAACAGTATACTCAGCATGTGAATTAATACCATATATACAGGTATAATCTGCGTCCTTCAATAATCTGCGCACTGTAACATTAGAAGGGAAAATTTGGGAAATAAGACTTTTTGCTTCAGACGTTTAAAATAAAAAACATTCTTGTGTTTATTGCATTTCTTGCAGCCTTGCTTTATTTTTTCCAGCTTCACTGAAATCCAGTTTCTTTCTGATTTCCAGTTTTCAGCTTTTCTTTAGTGGTATATGAACGGTATCGTGAACTCGTTGCAATCATTTTCACACCTTACAGCGCACTTAACAACCAAATGCACCCATTTTTTATTTAATTTTTTTAAACATGCAGATTATTTGTGTATATACAGTATTTTTATTACATTATTAGTGACAGCATAAGTGAATGATTCCAAAATACAATACATTTTACAGTAATATATTTTTTCACAGGCATAGCATTACATGATCTTAGAAAAAAAAATGGATCAGTTGGAGAACCCATTGTGGTGTCACACAGAGCCATTTTGAAAGATTCTCCTTTACAGGGCAGAAGCATTTAACCATATAAAGAACCAGGGCTGCACAATCAGAATCAGCGGCTTTCTGCTCAGAAAATACAATCAACAGTAAACTTACTAAAGTTCATTTTACTGCAAAGTATTTGAAAGTTTAAATAGTTTAAAATATGTGCTCGTAAAGCTTTTATAATGTCACCCATTCTGGATAGATCTGGTATCTCAAATATTGGACATTTCATAGTTATTAATAGAGTTTTGTTTCAAAATGCAGATTCTAATAAACATAAATACAGTAAAAAGTAGAGGTTGACCTGTCATCAACCTTGACTGACATTTTTCTAATTATGGGTATCAGCACTTGAACTGTTTGAGGGTAAGTCCCCCAGTGATTTCCCAGGAAAGAGTCATTAGCTGTGTGTAAGGATCCCTCTCAGGAAGCCTGTGAGCTATGATGTAGCATCACGTTTCAATGAGGCACAGCTCACTTAAGCTGGGAAAGTGGTGCATTAGTTTAGCTTTGGTGTCATAACTCTTGAGCTCCCCTCTCATTAAATATTTAACCCTGCATGGGTACATCATATTTCACCTCACAACCTGCAATTAAAGTGGGAACTTTAGAATTTTCAAAGCATTTCACAGTAAATGGTCTGTTTCACAGGAAAAGGCTCATTTAGTGTTCATTGTTTTGCAGGCAACTTATGTTTCTGCATATGTGAGACTACAGATATGCATGCACTGAGAAACAGGATTACTGAGTTAAAACGCAGCTCTAATGGCTTAAATCTGATCTGACAGATCACTTCTGTTTACATTAGGCTGCCACTCAAATCATCAGATAACTGCTGCTAAGTGATTGGTTAGTGTGTGCATGCAAATGAGCTCAATGGTACATGTTTACATTTTGGTTGAAATGTTATACCTTTTTCCCCTTTTTTGAAACTGTTACACCCTTACACACACACACACACACACACACACACCACTCGAGTTTTCTCTCCCTCAACTGTGCTTTTGTTCATCTCGTCCTGTTTCCTCTTAACCCGTTTTTCCTCCTTCTTTCACACTCCCTCCTTGTTTTTGTCCTCTTCTGTGTCCTTGTTGACACGGACGCTGCGAGAGTTCTGGCTTTGAAGTCCTCGCTTGTCCTCTTACACTCATCTCAGCCACCATCATTAGCACTTAACCCTGCTCCCCCCTCCCCACCCTTCATTTCCTCTTTATCTCCTTTACTCTGTCTGTGTAGATAAATGTCGTTCTCACTCATTCACGCAGTCTTCCCAGCTCAAAATGACCTCTTTTACATCTGCAGTGCCATTGACGCTGGTTTGATAACAGCAGCTCCCAACCCCCCATCATCTTCTATTACTCTGACCACTGACGTTAGATCCTCAGACTGCTAAGGACTGAGAAATAGATACTTTGGCAAAGTAAGCAGTACTGCGTAAAGGTGTGCAGCATTCAGGCTCATTATTTAAAAGCATTTAGCGTTAGCCTCGTTCACCAGTAGTGTTTTCTTTAAATTTCTCTTAAATATTCTTGGAATTTAAATCCTATCATATTATACAACTGTAGAAGAAAAAGCATTATTCAGTTAGTTTGCACATGAAAGCATTCAAATGTGTGTAAGTGTGGTCTGGAGTTTGAGGACATTCTGTTCTTACCAACAAATAAATAAGGATACGTGGAGTTTAAATTTTGTAAGTGGGTTTTAAGAAGAAATTCCTTAATTAAATCTTCAAATCCTAATTTGTCAGCATCAGCACTTGAACTCCATTCCCATGCCAATAAAAGCATGTTTTTATTATTATTTATTCAACTGTATAATGTAAATTCAGTGCATGGCAGTTAAATAAAAAAGCCTTGTTTAGATAGAATGCACATGATGAGTGCAGCCTTGAACGCTGCAAACATCTTTTTCTATTTAATTCATATAGTGCCTTTCTCCAAACTAATGCACTTTACAGCAGTTAGAACAAACATTTTGAAGGGAAATCGTTAAAGACCAGGACCTAGAGCCATAATGTATTTGCCCAGGAAAGAGTACCTATCTGCTGGGAAAGATCACTCTGAAGATCTGTACTAGCTGTGATTTAGCATCACATTTAGGTGAGGCACGGCTCACTCAGCCTGGGAAAATAGTGCATTATTTCAGTTTTGGCATCTAACTTTTATCACTCTTGGCCGCCTCCCTCATTGAATATTTAATTCTGCATGGCTGCATGAATTAAAACTTTCAAATATCGTCTACATGATATTTTCAGAACTTGCATTTAAGGGATAGCACTTGTTTTTTTTTATTTTTGACCACATTTCTAAGCAAATGGTTTTGTGGGAAAAGGCAGGTTGTTACTGTTAATTTGGTAGAATCTTAACTATGAGAAGTAGTTATGAGGTTTACCCACAAAACCTTGTATTTGAAATGTGTAGAGTAAATATCAAGGTTGTATGTAAATTTGGCAAGCCCTAAATTTACTTTTAAATGACTTTACTTTAGTTACTTCAGCCTGTTTATTTATTAATGTTTTTTTTGTTTTTGTTGCCTCAAAAAGTAAACTGTTGAGTAAAGCATCTGTCACAGCTTCAAGTGTAATTTTTTTTTACCAAGTTATCAGTGAATGAGATTAAAAAAATTATAAGTATGACTGGATTGCAGACTTTTGAATGGAGGATTAAGACAGGAGGAGTCAGTAAGAGTGAAATGGAATGTACCGTCAATGTCTTAAGAGGAAACGAAGTTCCACCGAACCTGCCCTGTGGACTGAGCTCTTCTTTTCCTGGTTATTTCACCATATGTTGGCTGGAGCGGGTCCCATTGGCCTGCGTTGTGGGTGGTGTTTTTGTGTGGTGGGGGTTAGAGTGCAGGTTGGGCTGGAAGTGATTGCGGTGTTCTCAAGCCTGAACTTGGCCTCCAGGCTGCCTCAGTTAATATTTACAGTTAGGGATGAATCGCAGAGCATTCCGACAGCATTCCCCACATGCTTACTGTATGTGTGTCAGTTGAAAAGAGAGAGAGAGAGTGAGGAATGACAAAGAAAAGACAACACTAAGTGTGAAATATGTGGCGGCGGGTCAGCTCAGTGGAATCTGGTAACGCTCCCATGACAGGGCACTGGGAAACAGGATGGGATGATTGTCACGGTTAATTGGGCGTGGCGGGACGACTATGAGACAACCTGCGATCTTTTGCTCTCACACGCTCGCTCTCTCTCTCTCTCTCTTTCTTTCCTTCCATCTCTCTCTCTCTCTTTCTTTCCTTCCCTCTCTCTCTCTCTCTCTCTCTCTCTCTCCCTGTGGCTTCCTCACACTCTCATCACATTTGTTTTGTTACTTTAATCAGTAACATACTAGATAGAATTTGGTAAAAATAAATTGATTAGAAAAAGTAACCCGTCATATACAAACCGGATTCCAAAAAAGTTGGGACACT
>BRDA01093264.1:366-18417 GCA_036984385.1 Crenuchus spilurus
ATATATATATATATATATATATATATATATATATATATATATATATATATATATATAATATTTTATAATATATATGTGTGTATATATCCAGACATTGCATGTATAATTCAGAGGCTTTCTGACAAAAGTACCAGGAGTAACATGTTTAGTTTGTAAAGTGATTTTAATTTGATTTATCTAATAATAAACAGAAGTTCAGATAATGTTGAATTTTGTTTATTTATTTGTGGTTTCCTATAATTCCACAAATGTTCTTCTACGTCACTATATACAGTGATTTACTAACTTAACTACAGTCGAATCATGTAATATTTTAGAGGATAGTGTGGGCTTTGATTCATATTAGCAAATGTGTCCCCCCCAATGTCAAAACCGCTCCTAGGTCCTTGATCATATCATTACTAAATCATATTGTTGCTAGGTTGCTATAATGGATCACATCATTCCTAGGAAACACTAATGATAGATCACATCAGTGGATCACATAACTGCCAGGCCACACTACTGGTGGATCATATCATTGCTAGGTTACACAACTGATTGATGTTGCGCCTATATAATAAAAGGTCTTATACTGTCAGATTAACATTATAAAGCGGACTAAAATTGCCTTCGGTAGATGCAAGTTTTTAAAATCGTGCACCATTTTCAGGTGTATCTTAACAATGCAGACAGTGCTTTCATTGGTCACGACTTGCACTAGTGATGGGCTTTTATGACTTGGTTTACTTAAAAGACCTCTTACAGCTCCCAAATCGAAAGACTTTTCTTCTTCTTCTTTTTTTTTGCTGTTTAGCTTAAGGTAGTAATAAAATAATGTCAATTCAACAGTGAATGAAATTAAATAAATGTAGAAATGTAAAAACAACTGAAATAATTATTTTGTCTAAATTATGTATTTATAGAATTTTGCGTTTTACTGAAATAACAGAACAAAAACAAAAAGAAAAGAATTAGCTCACAGCAACATGGTCACATATTTCATATTATCACAAAATGATAATTAATTAATAAAGGAATAGGGCAAAATAAAATAAAGTAAGTAAATTATGGTTACAATACAGGCAGAAGTACATGTATCATGCAAAAAGTGTTTTGGATTTAAAAAGTGAGCCAAATAATTTTTATGCATGGAAATGTTGAAATAGATTCCTCTTATAAATTTACATATGTCCATTTTCTTTTTTTTTCTTTTTTTCTTTTTTCTTTTTTTCTTTTATTTCTAGGTTTTTGCCAATTTTTATCCCCTTCCCAATGTAGTGGTAGCCAATTAGCCCATCCCCTCCTTTAGGCCTCTCCCCATCACTTTTAAATGTCCATGACTCTAGGAGGGTGCAGGCAAGCACAAGCCTTCGTTACGTGTGATGCAGCCACCGCCTCTTTTCGAACCACCACTGATACACCATCACTGGAGAGCCTAACGCGCTCAGAGGAAGGCACACAGGGTCCCCAGCTCCGGTTGCTCCAATCAGTAGACACCTGAGCCAGCGGACATTGCAATGTGAAAGTGATGGGGAGAGTGAGAGCGCCATCTACCCGCCCAGAGAGAGCACTGCCAATTTTTGCTCTTTTGGGCCTCGGCTGTTGATGGCAAACAGCATGACCGGGATTCGAACTCGCAATCCTCTGGTCATAGCGGTAGCGTCTTTGCCCGCTGAGCCACTCGGGGCCCTACATATGTCCATTTTCATGACAAAATGTATTTATTAATTAATTTTTTCTCTATTTAATTACTTGTGTGTAATTATTTATTCAGTCTTTTATATGTGCAATTATTTATTTAAACTTATGTCATTTTTTGTCATATGCAGAGAGTTTTCGTCGGAGAGTCTTTTTGTAGCTTCTGTGTGTGTGTGTGTGTGCACGTGCAACAATTATAGTTAATACTAATTTTTACATGGTGTAACTGACCAATCCCGTGCAACTTCAACAGGGGGGAAACGAATCTGGCTCACAGACACGTGTCGGCTCTGATCGTTCATTTCAAAGAGTCGACTCTAAGAGCCATTTTGTTCACCAACGACCCATCACTCTCACACACACTCTGAAGAAACACAGAGAGGGTGAGAGAGAGCAGCAGGGTTTCCTTTTCATTCACACATATCATTCTGTCTTAGTTCAACCTTATTTCAACCCCTTTGATAAATATACGGAACAAAGCGCGTCCTGTATCGGTTCAATACGGAACACGACTTTTAATTTACAAATACGGAATGATTCCATATTTTACTGGACAGGTGGCAACCCTAGTCACATCATTGCTACATCACATCAGTGCTGTATCATATCATTGCTAGGTTACCCCAGTGATAGATCACATAATTGCTAGGACACACCATTGACAGATCACATCACTGGTAAGTCACCATCATCGCATGTGTGCTCACAGAATTGATGTATCACATGATTGCTAAGTCACACCAGTGATGGATCATATCATTATTGGGTTACACCAATGATCGATCATATAATTGCTCAATCATATTGCTGCTAGAGCACATCAGTGCTAATTTTACACAATTGCTTTGTCATAGCATTGCTAGATGATGTCACTGTTAAGTCAAACTATTACTACATCTTATTGATTCTGTAATACTTCACTGTGAAGCCTCACCAGTGCTACATCACTTTATGCCAAGGTCACAGCATTATTAGATCACATTGTTGTTGAACATACCACTGCTAAGTCACAACATTGACAGGTCTTAGCATTATTAGATCACATCACTGCTAGGTGACATCATTGCTAGATCAGGTATTTGTGAGGTCATTTTTGTGTAATTGTTAGATCTCAACATTGCACTGTAAAGAAATACTGTAAAAATAGAGCCACGTTACAACAGTTAGATACTGTATTTAGTAAAATATGGTAATGCCACGAAAAACAAGGCTTTATTCACAGTGTTACTGCACATTGATGGCAAAGGATACCAGTAAAGCATTTCACAGTACAGTAGGCCTACTGCATTTTTTTCCTGTCATCAGAAGTTGTCAGGATTTCATGGTCTATTATAAACCAGAACTACATGATTACATTTTAGCTAGCTTTGAATGAGTGAGCTAGCTAGTTTGTTCATGCTTATCATTATTTAGTAATGACCAGTGACTGTAGACTTAATTCTCCAGTGGTTCATTGTTAAGTTTTTTTGTTAACTGTTATCTCAATGAAACAAGTTTTGGTTTCCTATCCATCTGGTAAATAGAAAAATCAAAGTAAATAGCTAACATAGCTAATGTTAGCAGCATGATAACTTTACTAGCTAGCTGGCATTAATAATAAGTAGACCAAATAAGGTGATCTTAAAACTTAAGTTTAGCCTATGTTTACAACATACAGCTCATGCTACACAAATACTGACTTCATATT
Organism: Crenuchus spilurus; assembly: GCA_036984385.1. NCBI lineage: Eukaryota > Metazoa > Chordata > Actinopteri > Characiformes > Crenuchidae > Crenuchus > Crenuchus spilurus. Next base: position 3,734 of record BRDA01093264.1, read on the forward strand.
TGTATATTTTACAAATAGCATATGTTTATAGTTCATTCTCATGTTTGTTTGTGTTTACATTGTTTTTGACCTGTGTCATCTATGGAACTGAGTCTCTGCTGGTTTATGATCGCAAAACACTACTGGACCGTCAACCTTTGGTCCAGGACATGGTGTTATTTGATGTTGGTGGGCAGCAATCCTTGCCCCCGCTTCTGAGGGACATTCCGAGTCATCTGTGCCGGGTTCTTGCGCTGCCTTCCCGGCGGAGACGTCATTGTCGTCGCGGCAGATGAAGCGGCTGGTTGGTGAAGTTGAAGTTTTACCTGAGGCACTGTTCTGCTTCAGCCCGTGGTCGGCTTTGAAGCCCTTCGGCCCCGCCACTCATGCCCTCTCCGGCTCAACATGCGCCGACAGTGTCTCCGAAAGCTGAGACCACTCTGCCGGGTTTCTTGACTTGTTGAAGCCCATGCTCCAGCTCCTGTCAGGATTGGCCTGGTAAACGCCAGGTCGCTGGTGAATAAAACTTATTTTTTCCCATGACCTGGATTTTCTGTTTGTGACTGAGACGTGGCTGAGTGTTGGTGAGTCCAGTGTTCTATCTGAGCTTTTACCAGCAGATTGTTCTTATTTTAACTCACCCCGGGCTTCAGGTAGCGCTTTTCCACTAAAATAACTCTGGTTCTTGAACTGGGCCCGTTCGGGCTTATGAGAACCTCGGTGCTTTTTAGTGAACCAGCCCGCGTTTCCACTAGTTGAACCGAGGATACGTCACGGTGTACGTCATCAACAAAGCGGAATTATAAACAAAGATGGCGGAGCGCATCGACTACTTGCAAGCATTTGTGCTCTTGGTACAAATGTTTGTTTCACTTCACAAGTCAAATCTAGAGCCAGTACATTCCCTCGTCCAGCTCCACTGCACGATAGCTCCTTTTCAGAATCTCTGTAGTCCTTTTTTAGCTTATTTAGCTTATTTATCACTCGCTCTCTTGAACGAACAAAAGCTGCCCGAGCTAAATCCTCCACCAGCTCGCTGTAGAGTTTCTCCTTTCTAATACTCCCCTCAAGTTTCTCCTGAAACTCCAGAGAACACCAAATAGATAACAAAAACTGAGTTTCTTCAGTGGACCACTGTACACCACGAGTCGCCTCAGTGCGCAGGTGCGTTTGGTTCGTACTGAAAAACCAAGTATTTTTTGGTTCCCGCTGCGAACGAATGTTCCTGGTTCGGGCCGGTATTTTTGTTGGTGGAAACGTGCCGAACAGTTCAAAATTAGGTTCTTGAACCAGAACGGTGCCGGTTCCGTGTTGGTGGAAAAGCGCTAAGGGAGAGGGGGAGTCACAGTGACTGTTTACAAACAGGACTACAACTGTAAGCAGTGTTTTCTAGTCGTCATTCTCCAGCTTTGAGTTTACCTTGTTTGAGATGAGACACGTTAACCCAGTGTTCTGTGCTGTCGTTTATCGGCCCCCCAAATATAACAAGGACTTTACAAGTGACTTTTCCGAGTTTTTAGCTGGGATTATAACTAATTATGAACATGTTCTTATTGTTGGAGATTTTAATATACATGTGTGTTGTCCTGATAAGCCACTGGTAAAGAACTTTTTAAGCCTCCTTGACTCTTAACCTGGTACAGGCCATATCCGGCCCTACACATGAGCATGGATACACACTGGACCTGGTTCTTTCCTGCGGTCTGCCTGTAACTTACCTGGAAACCTGTGACTCTGTGTTCTCGGATCATCTGCCTGTTTTATTCACTGTTAGTTTGATGCCTACTGCAGTTAAAACTGGCACTGCTGTTCGGCGCTGTCGGCTTATTAACCCTTCCACCGCCACTCAGTTTTCTACTTCTTTTCATCAGCTCTGTGATGCATCGGACTCTCTCTTCTCTGATACAGAAGAGCTCATTTCTTGGTTCTACTCCCCCTGTCAAACAATCCTGGACACGGTGGCTACATTAAAAACCAGGCAGCCAAAGACTAAACCTGAGCCTTGGTTTAATGATAGAACTCGTGCTATCAGGAGGGAATGTCACAGAGCTGAACGCAGGTGGAAAAAGGATAAACTGCAGGTGTCTCTTCAAATTCTAAAAGACTGCTGGCGTCACTACCAGAGCACATTTAAAGAGGCAAAAAGAGAACATTTGAAATATTATTTCCTCCAACAGCCATAACCCACGTGTTTTATTTAACACCATTGACTTTGTCCTTAATATTCCACAGAATGCCTGTTTTGAAGCATCTCCGGATATGTGTAATAATTTTCTGCATTTTTTTTTTATTGAAAAGGTCGTTAGTACCAGGGCTCTTATCACAGCTCCTGACTCTGACCTCTCTGTTTCGGTCCCTTGCTCTGCTGTTCTCACTCAGTTTGAGCCTGTGACTTTCTCACTTTTAGAGGAAGTGGTTGGCCATATTAAGCCATCAGGTTCCCCCCGTGATCCTGTCCCTCCACAATTTTTTAAAGAAATTTTATCTAGCATAGGGCACCCTGTTCTTGCCATTATAAATAGCAGTCTGTCCTCAGGTGTGTTCCTTGCTTCTTTTAAACGTGCAGTAGTGCAGCCACTGCTTAAGAAACCTGGCCTTGATCATACTGTGCTGGCTAATTATCGGCCTATTTACAAGCTGCCTTTTCTTTCTAAGGTTCTAGAAAAAATTGTATACTGTCAGGCGAAACAATTTTTAGATGAGAATGGCACCATGGAGGTTTTTCAGTCAGGTTTTAAAAGTCAAATCAAGTTTATTTATACAGCACATTTAAAAACCACAAGGGCCAACCAAAGTGCTGTACAATATACAAATGTACAAGTAGTAAATAAGAACAAATGGGTCATAAAATAAAATAAGCATAATAAGTAAACAGGTAATACTAAAAATATAAAACAAAATTTTAACTTAAAAAAAAAATTCAAATAAAAATTTTGTTTTAAAATTTACTGCACACAGAAACTTGTTCATTGGAGCTTATGGACACTGAAAGGCTTTAGAGTATAAATGTGTTTTAAGATTAGACTTAAAAACATCAATTGTGGGAGACCTTATAAAAACTGGCAGACTATTCCACAGTTTAGGTGCAGCAACAGAAAATGCTCGGTCACCCTTTGACTTTAATCTAGAAAGTGGTGTTTCTATCAGCAGCTGGTTTGAGGATCGTAAATTTCTTGAGGTAGAATAAGAATGCAGAAGGTCAGAGATGTATGTTGGTGCAATGCCATTCAGGGCTTTAAAAACAAACAATAAGACCTTAAACTCAGCTCTAAATTTGACTGGCAACCAATGTAAGGAGGCCAGAACAGGTGAAATAGATATTGGACGAGTTGTAGATGTGACAGAGCTGACTGGTTGATGCCCAGGTAGAGGGAGTTACAATAATACAAACGTGATGTCATAAACGCGTGGATGACTATTTCCAAGTCCTTAGGAGTCAAGATGGATTTTAGCTTGGCAATTCTTCTAAGCTGATAAAAGCTAGCACTGACCACTGAGTTAATCTGTTTTTCAAATTTAAATGCAGAATCAAAAATAACACCTAGATTTTTGGCATGGTTGTGTACATTTACAGATAATGGGCCTAGACGATCTGCTATTGTTAGAATATGTTCTGTATGACCAAAAACAATGGCTTCTGTTTTATCCTCATTCAATTTTAAGAAATTATTTGATAGCCAAAGTTTTATATCCTGTAGACAGTCACGTATTACATGTATGGGCCAATTATCACCTTGTTTCAGAGGAAGATACAATTGCATGTCATCTACGTAACAGTGATACGAGATCTTATGTTTGCGGAAAATAGTTTTAAAACCCTGCATAGCACAGAATCTGTTTTAATAAGGGTTTTTAATGACATCCTTCTTGCTTGTGATTCTGGTAACCATGTTGTTCTGGTTTTACTTGACCTAACTGCTGCCTTTGATACAGTAGGCCACAACATCTTAATATCTCGATTACACCACGTAGTTGATATTGGTGGCACTGTTCTTAAGTGGTTTAGGTCTTACCTGGCAGAGATAACTTTTTCTGTGAGCATTAGTATCTCTGAATCATTTGCTACTTCACAGCCATGTGGCGTCCCACAAGGCTCAATTCTGGGCCCACTGCTTTTCTTTCTGTATTTACTGCCTCTGGGTTCTATCCTCAGAAAACATGGAATCTCATTTCATTTTTATGCTGATGATTGCCAGATTTATTTGCCCTTGAAGCAGAAGGATGTCCATTCCATAAAACATCTCCAGGCATGCCTAGGTTATATTAAAACTTGGCTGGTGTTGAATTTTTTAAATTTTAATGAAAAGAAAACGGAGGTGATGGTGTTTGGACCCAGTGGCTCCTGTGAGTCCTCCTCTGTTGTTTTGGGACCCTTAGAAATATATTTTAAACCTGTTATTACTGATCTTGGTTTTAAGGTGGACAGTGATTTTAAATTGGACAGCCAAATCAAAGCCATGGTTAAGTCGTTTTTATCATTTAAGACGATTAGCATCAGTGAAACCTTTTCTTTCCAGGCAGCATTTTGAAACAGTGATCCACACTTTTATTTCATCTCGACTGGATTACTGTAACTCACTCTATCTAGGAGTCAGTCAGTCGCTGCTCTCACGTCTGCAGTTAGTTCAAAATGCTGCCGCACGATTTTAACGGGGACTCGAAAGAGAGAGCATGTGACCTCTGTCCTGGCCTCACTTCACTGGTTGTCTGTATATTTCAGGATTCATTTTAAAATTCTTATGTTAGTTTTTAAATCACTGCACAATCTTGCCCCACCTTACCTCTCTGAGCTTCTTCACCCCTACATACCTTGTCAGTCTCTCAGGTCAGCAGACCAGCTGCTCTTAGAGGTATCATAATCAAGAAGGAAGCTCAGAGGGGACAAGGCTTTCTCTATCATTGGTCCTAGGTTATGGAATGACTTGTCTTTGCAGGTTAGAGAGGCCCCTTCACTGTCCACTTTTAAAGTTCGTCTTAAAACATCTCTTTTTTTGGCTTTCAACTCCAGCGGTATCTAGTTTTAAACTGTATGTTTTGTGTTTTATTTGTTTGTTTTTTAACCTGAAAGAGTTTTTTGCATTTTAATTGTACAGCACTTTGTGTCAGCTGTGGTTGTTTTAAAGTGCTATATAAATAAAGATGGTATGGTATTGTATGCTGTGGTATTTACCAGTGATTGTGTTTTACAGGGACTGAGGATACCACAGTTGTAGTGTCAATGCTTTAAGTTAATTATCAAGCCTTTCATAAATAATGTGTTGAACCTGGTAGAAAAACAATTATTTACAAGGCTCAGATGTCCCAAGGCCTGAGACTGGCAATCATTATTTAAACAAACATTCTTTGTTTATCTATGTATTTTTCTGTCATCATAAAATGTATTTTTTCTTGTGCCAGGTGTTTCTGCCCTGTCTCACCTGAAAAAGCCTGGGGGAAACACCGCTTTCAGACATTTCCTGAAATCTTGGAATGGTTTCGATGGAAACTCCAGTCCTGTTTTATGTTCAGAAGAAAAACGTTAGGTGCTTTTTGTCAAAATACTGATCAGGTCGTGTCTGACCTGCTGGGCTTGCAAGGAGTTTCAGCTGCTTGTCCAACCAGGCCTGTGCATCCACAATCATGCTTTACTGAACAAATTTCTCTTCCTCCATATGTCGCTCATCATTCAAGATAAGCACAACATCAGCACAATATATGTTTTAGTTTTGCACTGTAGCTTTGAGACTAACATGCAATTAGTGAGTTTCTGATATTTGAAGGACATAATGCTCTCTAGAAATGGACAAAAGTAACTTCTGTAGCTTTTTAAGTCTACAGGCATGTTCACATTGTGACAACATTGTCTATGTTCTTGCAGCACTGATACAATGATGTGAGGAGGTCTTCTGGGAAACGTTATAACTTCACGTGTTATCCAGGCTACCTAAGTTTACAAAACCGCTGTACTGAACAGCTAAGGGTTTCACACAGAGATTAAACTTAAGATAGCAGCAACTTAGCACGCATGCAATACAATCACACTCACAGGATAAATCCAAAAACGAGCCATGCAGGAGTCTGACAGTGACAGCCCATCAGACTAAAAGGAAAATGTTCTCACATGAAGGAGACACATACACACGCAACGCAGGTGAGAATGACAGATGGTAAACTCTATCACTCAGCTACTCTGAGGCAGGGCCATCATGGTCACAGTATAACTTGTAGCTGAATGCTGCACAACTTTCTCTGAGCAGGACGTGTTGATCTATAGAATCGGGGGTAAAAGCTCAAAAGATGTTATCCTTCTTATACCCCAGTTGCTGCATATTTAGGCCTTTTTGTGTGTTTATGCACTAGTGCAGCTCCAAAAATTAGAATAGCATGAAAAAGTTCATTTGTACTCATATTTTAATTAAAAAAATATATAAACTGTGATATGGCACGGTGGCTTGGCGGTTATCATGCTCGCCTTTCAAGGTACAAGGTATTGGGTTCAAGTCCCAATTTGGGTGGAGCTTCCATGCTCTCCCTGCGTGTGTTTCCTCCAGGGACTCCGGTTTCCTCCCACAGTTCAAAAACATGAAGGTCAGGTAAATTAAGTACTCTAGATTGTGTGTGTGTGTGCACAGTGATAGATTGGCACTATATCTTGGACTTAGCTAGTGTTTAATGCTCTACGCCCATTGAAGGGATAGGGGACTGAACCCTAATTAGGATTAAGCAGAAAATACTGGATGGAAACTGTTATACTGTATGTTTTATATTCATTACATGTAAATTAACATTTTATGCCTTATTTTGTTTTAACATTGATACTATTTGAATAGTAATTTATAATAATAATAATAGTAATAATAATACATTGGATTTGTAATGCATTCATTTGTAGCAAATCTCAAAGTGCTAACAGTATAAAAAAAATCAATTAATTTATACATTTATAAATTTATTAATTTAATAAAACTTGACAAGAAATATTCTATATAAAATATATTGCCAGCATGTTGTTCAGCAGATGTTGCTTGCGTAAGTGTGAGCCCATAAGAGCCTCATTGAAACATGATGCTACACTAGCTATTACATGTCTTGGCCCAGAGGTCTGTTCTGGGCAAATTGCCAGAGTCAAAGCTGTGGACACTGGTTGGGAAACTGCTGTTTTGTTGAGTGCATTTTGCTAATTGCAGTAAACCGTTGGGGAAAGGCACTATATACATAAACACTAGTAAACATACTGTTTGATCGAATTAAAACTGCACTCATAATGTACATTTTTGCTCTACAAGCCACCTGGAGACCAGACCTATGAAATGTATGATAACTGAGAGACTCAATCTGTGAAATTAAGGAAAATGTTCAATTCCTTTCAAATTTCCCAAACCTGGGCCCCGAGTGGCTCAGCAGGCTAAAGTGCTGTCACTATGATCTGAGGATCACAAGTTCGAATCCCAATCATGCTCTCTCTGGGTAGGTAAGATGGCACTCTCTCCCCAGCACTACTAAGTAATGTCGGCTGTCTCAGGTGTCTGCCAGGCAATCTATCAGAACTGGGGATCCTCAGAGCACATTGGCTGCCATGCACCGATGTATCGGCAGCAGTTGGAAAAGAGGCGGAGCTTGACTTCACATGCATTGGCAGAGGCCTTTGTTAGTCTGCACCCTCCTAAAGTCAGATACATTACAAGTGATGGGGAGAGCCAACAAATTGCTGGGTCAATTGGCTACCAAACAAAATTGTTAATGTAAAAAATTTCCCTAACCTATGACCACAGTTGTGTGAAATAACACTCTGGAATGAAACTCATCAAATATTTCCTGATCACATACTAGTCCACATGTTTAATGCCAGTGGTTTGGTTGCGTGTGAAACGCTAGGCTGAGTTCTTGGCACTCAGCACCTCACAGTAGACTGTCCAGCTTGGTCGGCTACCCACCCGCTGTAGATTAGAATGAAAAGGGCCAAAGGTAAACACTGCTTCCACAATCGATACGGCCTGCAGTCTCGGGCTCACTGGGACACACTCCACTTCCTGTGCGAGGAAGGGGGGTGGTTTCCTGTCTAGAGAGAGAAAGAAAGGAGGAGTGAGAGACAGGCAGTAAGAGAAAGGGAAAGAATGTCAAAACGAGAGAGATACTGAATAGAAAACATGGAAGGGCACAAAGGCACGTAACCCAAACCTTGCATAACCGCCTCTTCAGCACGAGGGGGGGATGTTTATTGATCTTAGTCACACATACACATTATGAAGAGGAACTTGGCTATAGGCCGTTAGCACGCTATGGGAATCTCGTTGGCTAACACACTTCTGCCGGGCCTGACACGGAAATGCCAAGAGTAGCTCCAGACAGGACTGTAATAGGGCACTGGGCTGAGATAACACCACTAAAGAGCTCTAAACTAACTTACTGAAAAACAAAAGCACCTTCCTGCCATTTCACCAACCCAACAATTACCACATTTAAAAGAGCAGAGCTCTCCCCCCCTGACATTTTTGGAAATATTAGTCTCTAATGGGATTGTGTGATGACAGAAGGTAGTCATTGTGTCATGACAGATTTATTCATGAGCAAAAGGCCATAGCGTGAGAAAAAAGACAACAAATGACACATCATTTTGACTCTGAAACTTTGACTACAACTATTGTATTTCCTTAAAATGTTTTTTCACGTGCAATTGTACCCTGACCTCAAAGCTAAGACTAAAGTTGAAGTAGACCAGAAAATGGCTTCTTTACTTTCACAGTGGGGTCAACAGAGGGCAAACTTTGAGAAGATCCATATGCACAGTATTAAAGCTGACATGATGCTGCAGTATTGTCATTAATTAATTAATCACAATTATCACAACATCTATAGAATATTTGAACAAAATAATAACAATACAACCCCAAAGCTGAGACAGTATGAAAATGCAATTGAAAATGAGTGTTTCGTACATTTACTTTCATGTTATTTAATTGCAGACAATATGAACCCAAATATATTTAATGCTTTTATTTTATTTTATATTTCATATTTAATAAATACATTAATTCCTGCACTTCACACCTGCAGCACATAAAAATGTACAAAAGTACACAAGAGTCTTTGTGGAGCAAAAATGGGCAGATGAGCTCCAGTTTGTCAACAAATGGATGCAAAAATTATTGAAATGTTTTAAAATAATGTTCCTCAAACAGGATTGTAATCAATTTGCATATTTCTGAGTCTACCATGCATAATATCACTAAATGATTCATGGAATCCAGTGGAATTTCAGTGCATGATCTCCAATCCCTCAGACTAAGTATACGTACTTTGACAAGTTTTTGTCAACAACTACAGTATGGACTTGCATTCACAAAAGCCACTTTACTGTGCAAAAAAGATGTTAATGTTAACCATGTCCAGAAGCATTGACGTCTCAGCTCTGAGGCATCTAGGATGGACCATCACACAGTGGAAATATATACTGTGGTCAGACAAATCAGCATTCCAGTGTCAGTGCTCTTGGCAAATGTCATTTACACTGAAAAGTACACTGAGATTTTACAGCAACATATGCTGCCTTCAAGACCACTTCTTTTCCTGCATTTTTCAACAAGACAATGCCAAACCACATTCTGCACATATTACAAAGGCATGTCTGTGGAAGAAGAGTTTACAGAACTGGTCATCTGCAGTCCTGGCATGTCTCCTATGGAGAATTTGAAATGAAAAATGCAACAAAGACAATCCCATACTGTTCCACACCTTAAGACGTGTTTGGAAGAATGGGGCAAAATACACTGTCCTCACAAAGCATAAAATATATTGGGTTCATACTCTCTCTATTGAAATAAATGTCAAAGTAAATGTAAGAGACACCTGTTTTTGCCCATAAGTTCATATGAAGTCTGTAATGAGCTACAGCTCAAAAAATGAAGAAACCACTGCAAATAAAGTTTCTTTTATTATTTATTGATCTGTGTTTCAATTACACTGTTTTTTGTTTTATTCTATAAACTTCTGTCAAAATTTCTCCCAAATTGCAAATACAAATATTGAAATTTAGAGCAGGCATATGGTCAAAAGAACAAAAATGCAGTGGTTTCAATCCTTGAATGATGCAAAGAAAACAAGTTCGTATTCATTAAAAGATTTCAGAAATCACTATTTGGTGTAACCCTGATGTTACCCTCCTTACGTTTTTGAGACATTTTATACCACTCCTGGCACAGCTTGACTTTTGATGACACTCCATAGGTTTTCAGGGTAGTTCAGGTCTGGAGATTATGTTGGACGTTTGAAGTGGTCACTTGGTTCACTCTAATTCTTCTCTGTGATTTATATCATTATACATAATATGAAGTAATGTGAGTATAGATACATCGTTTTTATCGTTTGTCCTGGTTATCACACAATAAGGTTATCATCTACTTTTTCCATTCTCTTCAGTGTGCCCATGTGACTTGCTGCTAATTTTGCGAAAACAAAGCATCCACCCACTCGTTCATCACTCACCCATGCGTTCGTCATTCATGTTTTTTGTTGTTTCTCGTTGAGTGAGCATCACCCTGCACATTCATCTGAAACATTTTCATTGTTTTTTTTTAATGTTTTTGGTGCTTGTTTTTTGAGTACACCAGACACAGTCCTCTCTGGACACATTTCCATACGCCAAGAAAATGTCAAAGGACCGTACCCAGACTTATGAGTGGAACACACTGCAGAGCAGACAGAATCTAAAGAATTTCACAAAAAAACCCAAATGACTTGAGAAGCACCCAAATAATAACGTTCAGAACAAACTAAAACACGTCACACTAAAGCGGCAACGTGCAGCACTACTGCCTGAAAACAGGTGCGAAACACAAATAGTGGCTAAGAACCCACAGAACGGGTGTACAAAACAAAGGCTGCCAGCTGAACCACACCGGCACACTCTATAACAGAGCATAAACCTGTAAGAGTGATGTTAAATGTTCATTTATCCATTTCATTAGTCTTTTGTATTTATTTCTCATTGTGTTCTGTATGTAAAACTATAGTTATTCTATAAAAAATGAATTTTTTTTTCATATTTTGGAGTGTCTGGTACAGATTAACTGGATTTATTTATTATTATTTATTTATTTATTTACTTACTATTATTTTATTAAAATATTATCTTATATTATTAATTATTATTATTTTATTATATTATTATATACATTTTATTATTATTATTAAATATTATATTATTATAATTTACTGTAAATATTACTTCAGTTAGTGTTCACTTCATTTATCATTATGCACTTTAGAACAGATTAATGATGTTCCACAGAAGATGTTTTTAACATGACAGCATAATGTACCAGTCTGTGCCCTTTACCTGCTGCCAAAAGTGCAAAATCTCAGGATCAGCAGAGAACTGACAGTGATCTATGAGGTTTCAAATTTCCGTCTTTCATGTTGCACGGAAAAAGTTAAACAAAGAGCGCGCTCTGGTTTGTAATGCTGTTTACCTCGACAGAGGACATAGTAATTATGTTATGTAAACATAAGGGACTGGAAGCTCTCTGCACTTGTTTGAATATGAAGATTACACCACAAATCTGTGCCATTTTAAACATCCCGTAAGGCAGTGATTCAGACTGAACACAGCTTCAATGTTTGCTGGATCAACAATTTCCTTCACAAATCAGCAACCACTGATATGCAAGCATCAAATCATAATAGTGCTCTAATTCACATCATTACTGTTCGTCATGGTACTGCAGATTTGGCTTGTGGGCTTTTACATGTGAGGGCCTGAAAGGCTGAGTTGTGAAATTCACTCACATTCATTAATAAACATGCTTCTGTGTTGAGCAAAATGACAGTCAGGACATACATTACCTTCATAACTATAACAGTGTAAACATGTAGTGATTTAATAGAGGAAATCTATTATAAAAACTTAATATAATATATCTAACTATTAATATTAAAAATACTCAATAGTATTAATAATTATTCATACAAAACTCTCTTATTTTTGAGCAAATAAAACTCAAAATTGTGTTTAAAATCCACTAAATGTTAGCAAAGGTTTGCAGAATTTAGCTAAAATTTAGATCTAAAAAGTATTCTTGTTGCTTTTAAATTTTAACTGAACTCAAATTAAGATCATAAATTGGCAGAATAACAGAATATAACGTAACCCTACTGTGTGATGTTTTATGGACTTGACATTTTAGAACCATTTACAACTAGTTTAATTTTAGTTACTATTACTGAACCACTTTATTTTTTAACTTACTTTACAGTTTAGTTATGGATTTTTAGCTCTTGCTAGCTTATCGTTTAAGAAAAAAGCTCTGAAACTTCAAGAATGCAAATCCTCAGCAAACCTATGAGATCATTGGTTGATGGTAGCACAACTCGTAGATCAAAATCACACTTTAAGAATAAAAGACTCCTGCAAGATCTTTTAGTGGTTCTTCAGACTCAATAACTTTATTGTTAAGGTTCTATCAGAAACATTGGACATAATTTATTAAGGTTCCTGGAGCTACTCAATCTTTCTAGAAAATGATCTTAAAACCTTTGCAAACAGGCTGTTTGAATGCATAAAAAGTCTCCGGAGGTATGTTCATGGGCTCTACATTTAACGCATTTGGCAGACACTCTTATCCAGAGTGATGTACAACAGTGCTTTGTTTACATTCAGAGAATTATCTCAGCTAGTACAGACAGGTTAGAGTCCAAACTACTCTTCAGTTCAGACACTGTTAGAACTAAACCATCACTAATACCTAGAAAGAAGGAAAGATACACAATTATACACAATATAAGAGCTTTACTATACGAGATTTAAACTAGTGCTCACTTAAGTGCTTCAGAAAGAGATGCTCTTCAGTCTGTGTTTGAAGACTGTGAGGGACTGTTGTTTGAACAGTCAGTGGGAGTTTGTTCCACCACCTCGGTGCCACAACAGAAAAGAGTCTTGATGCTAGTGTTCCACATGTCTTGAAGGACAAACCGAGCCGTACTAGAAGTTCAAAGGGTTTGAGGTGCAGCTCAAGACTTGGCCATTGCCATTATGTAGGGAGGGGCTGGTCCTTTTCTTGCTTTGTAGGTGAGCATCAGGGATTTGAATCTGATCCAAGCAGCTACAGGAAGCCAGTGAAGTGATTGCAGCAGTGAAGTGACATGGGAGAACTTGGGCTGATTTAAGATCAGCATTCTGGATCAGCTGCAGAGGACTGATGGCTTGCATAGGAAGACCAGCCAATGTTCTGGTGTTCAGCCTATGTTACTATGTGTTATCTTGTTACAGACCCCTAAACAATCTTTTTAACTGAAGAACAAAGAAGCCTCTCCAGATTTTATTCAATCTAGTGCACCATATTTTTCTCAGTCACAATCTTTATGTCAGTGCACCAACTTAAATCAATGTATCCCTAGTACAGTACATGTACATGATTTACAACCTCATGTTGCTTTGGTGCTATTGCATAATTTTGCTCCCAACCCCTTTACGATCAGGTGGGATCTTATTCCGAGAACTGCTTTTTCATTCATTTGCTTTCTCTCACACAAGCTTTCTACATATAACCAGACAAGAGTGATCAGTCTGCTTGTTTCTCTCATTGTTTTATTTTGTCATACAAATGAGTACAAATGTGACCAACATTACAGCATTCTAATAATGACTCTTTAAGTAATATTTCAAAAGTTACACTTAAAGTTAAACTCACTTCCTTCATTATATGCAATAAACAAACGCAATTATACAAAAGAACAACTGTACTGATAAAAGTAGCAGTTTTGCCTATATCTAGCTTTGCCTAGCTTTATTTCCACTGGGCCTTGATAAATACAAATCATCTTGATACACAATTTCAAAATTTTGTACAAATATATGCTGAGGCACACAGGAAGCTGCTCATCAGTAATACCAGTAAATGAATCACATTTTGGGATAGAGCTTACATATTGTAAAATAACTTCAGTGTTTTAAAAGATGGGCTCCATGAAGAAAAGTAAATGGATCATCTTTTATCATAGCAAGAAAACAATATTATGACAACAATGTAAAATGACTATGAATGTTTTTGTAGCAAAAGGGAATTAACAGTATATTTCTAAACAAATGGTTCACCCTGAAATCATATTTTAACAGTTCTCCACTTAAATGGTCAACCAGCCAAGACATTTTTGGAGAACAAATATTGCTTCTTCACTTTAGAACAAGCTGTGGTTACAAAACAGTAGAACCCAATAGTCACCTTATACCTCAGCAAAACCTCATCCATAGCTTAATGAAGATCTCGCAGCATAGATCAGGGGTGTCAAACTCAAGTCCTGGAGGGTTGGTGTCAAGCAGAGTTTGGTGATTTCTCCTCTGACACTACAGTTAAACCTGGTAATTAGTTGTTAAGTTGAAAAAGGTGTATTTGATCAAGAAGATCCCTGTAGGACTGGAGTTTAACACCCCTGGTCTAGTTGATATAAAATGAACAAAAACTCATGTTATGGTATTCATTGTTATAGTTCACAGTAAGACGTTCCCTAAACCTCACTGGCTACACTGTGAGACCTTCATCAAGATCTGGATGCAGTTTCAGGAAGCCTTGATATATTTTGAATAAAAAAAGTTTAGGTGACTATTGAGTTCTAGTATATATTATTTAAAACAGCAGATGTGTAAATTTGATCTTAGTGAACTACATTCCACAAAACGTGGCCTCAAAATCACTACATTGAGTCAGACATACATACATATATATATATATATA
>BRDA01093273.1:0-7500 GCA_036984385.1 Crenuchus spilurus
TATTGACATTTGCCATCTCCACATCATTGCATTCAGTTTTTATTCACAATTTGTTTAGTGTCCCAACTTTTTTGGAATCCGGTTTGTACATTATGCTGCTCATGGAATAATTCCACAAACAAAATACACTGCTTGGAGAATAACTATGTACTACAATTATTATTCATTATAAATAACTTGTTGCAGATTGTTTTTAATAATATATTTTGTCTCTGCTTTATATAAAACATAACCCAAGGCTATATATTATAGCTATTTTACCACAGTTTTGCTGCACTTTGCATTAGGTCTATACAACACCCCTACATTCACAATAATAAGCAGTGGCACAACAGTTAACCTTCAGATTGGGTCCAAAATGTGAAAGCTTGGTGAAAAGAAAACACCAACACTGCTAGCACCCCTATGAGATACATATAGAATATAGTCATTTGAAATGAACACATACAGTCTTCTAAAGCTATACAAGCACTGGTCTCAGTTTTTGATTGTAAACATTGTGTAAATTAATTAATTTCTCTGTTCATTATATATGATTAAGTCACAACATTGTGTCCTTTCACTGCTTTTACTCTGCACAGTTAAAGACATTCAATGATGTACTGTGTGAAGATTACAGGATATTAGAGAACAATTTACTGTTGAGGCAGACAATGTAAATATTCCAGTGAAATTAAATCACACTGAGTAATATAACTAATGTAACAACATACATGCATTATCCTCATGTGGAGCAGCCTTGAGACTTTATACATCATAAAAGCAAGGCTCACCTTAAAACAGGGACATTGTTTTTCTAACCATTGGTAACCAGATTGGACAGAGTGACTTGGACACAAGGACAACAAATAAAAGATGAAAAAATCTGTAGGAATTCACAGAATTGCCCACTGAATAAAAATAATTTTAAAATGGCATGTCAGAATCTGGGTGGCATGGCGGCTTAGTGGTTAGCACGTTTGCCTCTCAGCACTGAGGTATTGGGTTTGAGGCTCCATCTGAGTGGAGTTTCCATGCTCTCTCCATGTCTGCGTGGGTTTCCACCAAGGTCTCCAGTTTTCTACCACAGTCCAAATTCATGGAGGTCAGGTGGATTGGCTACTCTAAATTGTGTGTGTGTGTGTCTGTGTACGTGTGCAGTTGTGTACACCCAGTAATGGATTGGCGCCCTGTCCTGAGTTTAGTTGAACAGTGTAATATCCAGTGGTGGACAAAGTACTCAACTCTAGTACTTAAGTAAAAATATTGATAGTCATGGTCAAAATTTACTCAACTACAAGTAAAAGTTGCTCAGTCAAAAGTTTACTCAAGTTAAAGTACTGAAGTACTTACTCTTGAAAATAGTATTCAAAAGTACATGCATTTAAAAACACTCAAGTATTCAAAAGTGCAAATTATAATATATATCCCTATTGTCCCTAATCTTTTGAAAAATCTGATTTGACCCCAACACTTTTTTTCCTCTCTCTCTCTTTCTCCCTATCAGTCATTATATATATATATATATATATATATATATATATATATATATATATATATATATATATACATATATACATACATACATACATACATACATACACATATATACACACATAGACATTTATATGTGTAATTATACACATACATCTTAATTCATACAACCAATGAATTAAGAGTATTTTTAATTCCCCCCACACACACACACATACACACAAGCAGCACTATTGGCTATACCGGTCTTGACACAAGACTGGCTGCCAGTACAGGCTAAGCCGTCTTCTGCGCCGACATGTGCGCCACTTCATCGGTCATAAAGTTTGGATTTAATAATCACAACGAGTTTCTCTGCAAACGTAGTCCTGGAGTTTGCACACTGAATTGCTTTTTTGTGTGTTGTTGAAGCTATGGTAGAAAAATACTTGAATATGTAATGACTATATGGATTTGTTTCTAATTGTATGATGCTTGAAAACACCTGGCAATGTCTTGAAAGTGCTTGAAAAGTGCTTAAATTTAATTTTTGTGGTGGTAACTTTTTATTTTCTTGTTACCTGTGCAGTTAAAGTCCTGTTAGACAGCTTTTTTGAATATCTGTATTAATAATGCAATGTTCTAAAAATGCATAATAAATGTGTTATTTATTTGAATTTTCGTTGTTGATGATTAATTTTAGTATATTGGCTATTTAGTCCTGGCTTATTTTTTGTTTAGTACTGGTCTGGGCACAGTGTTGATGTTAGTTTATCTGTAAGGCCTCTTATTTGTTATTTTGGTCTCGACCCGGTGTCTGTGTCCATTGTTCTTGGTCTTGTCATGGTCTCAACCCCTAAATGACTCTGTCTTGGTCTTGGACTCGACTCCACATAGTCTTGGTCTTGTCTCTGTCTCGGTCCCCTGTGGTCTCAGGAAGGTCTTGGACTCGGACAATGTGGTCTTGACTACAACACTACTAGGAACCCCTGACTGTTTGGATCCACATTACCACCGCTCTGCTAATAGTATTGAATTATCAAGTGAAACAATACAGACGCTTTCATTTAGAACCTAATAGAAAAAGTCAGCACATGCTTTCCTCTTAATAATAGACACTGGTTCTGCTGTAAAAATCTATGAAGCGTCAATTTAAGTGGCTTCTTTAAAGCATCAATAAGATGAAGAATCACTCCAGAGCACAGTACTGAGTACAGTTGGTTGGTTTAAGATGTTCAGAAACATCAGGACAGTAGAGCACCTGAGAGACAATGGGGGGGGGGGGGCATTGAGATTTTGAGGGAAGCTTTTTAAGAGTTATTTTGTGGCAAGTAATTCTCTAGTACACAGCATACTCTCTCTCTCTTTCTCTCTCTCTCTCTCTCTCTCTCAATATTTTTCACTCCTACTCAGTGCAGCTCTCTCTTCAGGAAATTCAGTTAATTCCCATGAAAATTACAGGGGCTTTCATTAAGAAATGCAGCTCATAAGGCCTTTTGCTCTACCAGGCTCCCCTAATTAGCCCATTAATGCAGTGGATTGTCATGGGTTGGAGAGAGTGAAATTAAATGTTGAGAATATGTCCTGATTTTTGATGGAAGGAAGATGGCAAAAGAAATGATAGAGTGTGAGTAAAAAAATGAAGAAGAGACAAGGGAAAAATAACCCAATCAGTGAGGCTGTTGCTGTGAACCAAGTGTAGTGAGCAGGAAAAATGGTTTTAACACACGGCTCAACTGTTCTTTTGTCAAGTGATGCCTCCGTCTACACACTTCAGTAAGCAAGTGAACTGTGTCAGATGTGGAGAGAAGCTTCATGGGTCTTCAGCACCTACACTTTGGAACACAATAGAACATTGCATTCAAACTTACAATAGCTTAACAAAAGTACTGGGACACACTCCCTAAATACAGATAAACCCCACATCTCAACTCTGTAGTAATCACAGTGTGTTCAGACTGGGAAATTATTCAGGATGAGCCTGAAATAGTACTGGTGACTTCTAGTGAAAGGAGTTTTGGATTTGATTCAGGATATATTTGTTTTGTTTGCTGTTAATGTCTTCTTATAAGTCTTCTTCACCAACATACAAACACATCAATATTCTTCTTGTCCTGCTTTTTATTGTCCAGCCTTCACAGCCATAAAGAACCACAGAGGAGAACATAGCCTGGAGAGTTCTGATCTTTGTATTAAGAGACAAGTCATATTTAAAAATATCTTTTCCATTTCCTCCATCCTTGTGTCCTCCATCCTCCTGCCAGCCTGTCATATTCCCTGACTGCCGAATTAAATTTTGTTAATGATTGATCCAAATAGACAAACACTGTCCACCTATACATGTTTTTTCCATAAGTGGCAAAGTTAGTGATCTTCCTCTCACAGGACACATAATACCGGGTTTACAGATGCATATGCCAAGTGCAGAGCAGACAGATGCCAGAGAACTACCCAAGCCTCAACTCAAAACACACCTAAACGAGACATTAAAAGGGTCATGTGTCAGTGGCAACACCTAGAGAATGAACGGTTCTGAAAAACCCAGTAAACAAAAGACACAGTCTAGCCTTGCCTAACTTTATTGCCAATGTGAAACCGGTTTGTTTATTTTTCTGTCATGACTGCTGCTTGTTGATCAGTGTAGAGATTCCTCATTAGAATTATGAGGTGCTCTGGTATTCCCATCTTCCACATTGTTGTATGGTCAACAGTGTCAAAGGCTTTTGTTGATAAATTCTGCTTGCACATTTGGAAGTTCTTTTGTAATGGAAGGCTCTAATCTGCACTGAATAATTGTCAGCATAATTTTACTCCAGCATAGCCGCACCCCTCATGGAGCTCACCAAAAAGGACAGTCCACAAAAAATTAAATGGACAGATGAGTGCAACAAGGCCTTTGAAACGCTGAGGTCAAGGCTATGTTCAGCACCAGTTTTAAGGAGTCCAGATTGGAACAAACCATTCACTGTGCAAACGGACGCTTCATGAGTAGGCCTGGGAGCTGTGCTACCGCAAGGGGATGGAGAGCAGATGCAGCCAATGCTCTACATCAGCAGGAAACTATTCCCTAGAGAGAAAGACTACTCCACCATTGAGAAAGAAATGCTGGCGATCAAGTGGGCATTGGACTTTCTAAAATATTACCTAATAGGCAAGAAGTTCACATTGGAGACGGACCACAGAGCCTTACAGTGGATGAGAAGGATGAAAGACTAATGCTAGGATAATGCGGTGGTACCTATCTCTACAACCATACAGATGTGTAGTCTGATACAGAAAGAGCTCACAGAATGTAACGGCGGACTTCCTATCTAGAGACTCAGAGGAGCTAGGAGCTTGGGGGGAGGGGGGGAGTGATGATGTCATCTCTTGTTGATAAATTCTGCTTGCACATTTGGAAGTTCTTTTGTAATGTAAAGCCCTAATGAATAATTGTCAGCATAATTTTACTCCAGTGTGATACAAGTGCATTTGTATGATTGTCTTGCCTCATTTCTTTAGATTTGAGATATAAATTGACCTCTTCTAATTTGCCAGACACTGCATAGTTTTCCTGATTTGATGACATCATTTGGTCAGCATTGTAACCTTCAGAATCTCAAATTAGATTAGATTCAACGTTTGCCAATGTGATGGCACACAATGGATTGTGACCTCTGCATTTAACACATCTATGAAGTGAAACACAAACTAGGCTGTGAGAATATGTGCCCAAAGCGGTGGCAGCCCTATCCACAGTGCCCAGGGAGCAGTTGAGGGTTAGGTGCCTTGTTCAAGAGCACTTCAGTCATGACCTGCCTATAAACTGGCAACCTTTCACTAGACCAGACCCTAACCCTAAGCACTGCAGGTTCTTTTGTGCACTTACAATCAACCAGTGTCTTGGTAACATATTTTTGTAGATGTTTTCTGTATATTTTGTCCAATAATTCTTACTGCTTGTGTCCTTGTACATCACTGGTATAGCTCTGAGGGGCCTAGAACCCCTCACTTTAAAGTCACTCAGATTTACCCATGAAAATGTTACAGAATCTAAAATATGCTCTGGTGCAGAACACCAAAGGTGCTAAGCTTGCATCATTGTACCTTTTCCTTACCTTAAAGTGGTGGCCAACAAACCATGTACTGCTCTGGATACTGTTTTAAAAATATACACAGTGTCAGTCAACCAACCCTTATTTAAACTAGGAGTAGAGTGAAGTTGACCCTCATTTACAATGTAGCCGAGTCAAGTACTGAATAACTAGAACAGGAGTGTTGAATTCTAGTCCTGCAGGGATGGATGTTCCTGATTTAACACACCTTCAGCTCAGCAGGTGAATAAACCAAACAGATCAGAATAAACTGATAACAAAAGTAAAATAAATGAAATTAATAAAAATAATTACGAACATAAAATGACTAAAATAATCCAGAAACAAAAAGCTAAGATTAAATGAAACAGTTGCAAGCTGACTGGAGGTGGTGTTTAAAATGGTCAGTAGTCAGGTTAGTGTAAACACACAGAGACAGAGACATGAGTTATTCATATGCAATTATAAAACTGGCACAACACAAGTTCAGGACAGAAACAGAAAAACACAGGAACTGGTAAACAGTTGGGCGTGGCTGGTACCCAGGTAGGAGGCTGACTTGGATGGGAGGTAGTGTGGAAACCTGGGCTTAGGCATCTCAGATGGTTGGGATGGGCACATTGAGCCTGAACAGACTGATATACAGAAGGGGTTTAAACTTGAACTTGATTATGGTCACATTGGATGTAACACTGAAACTGGTGAACCTTGAACTTTTAAAGTCAGTGAGTGTCAGACACAGAAGAATGGAGAATCTGTGTGAACTGTACAAACTTTCCAGTCGGCCAACATTTATGTATTAAAATCATGGCATCAGCTTGAACTTTACTGGAATGTTATTTGAAGTTGGAACAGAGAGCATGGCTGTTACTGGGAAAAAGCAGGAGTCTGAAACATAGAACACCAAGATCATCAATCCTAAAACAGTCACACTGAAGCTTAGACAAGGCAGTTCAAGTCTGTTTGTGTGAGCACGCTTCATGCCCCGACAATGAAGACCAGAATTGGATTCAGGTGCCTCAGAATTCTGGGGAGAGTGACAGATATGCATCACAGTTTTAAAATGGGTCTCTTAAATTCTATATCTATATATCTATATACAGTGTATCACAAAAGTGAGTACACCCCTCACATTTCTGCAGATATTTAAGTACATCTTTTCATGGGACAACACTGACAAAATGACACTTTGACACAATGAAAAGTAGTCTGTGTGCAGCTTATATAACAGTGTAAATTTTTTCTTCCTTTAAAATAACTCAATATATAGCCATTAATGTCTAAACCACCAGCAACAAAAGTGAGTACACCCCTTAGTAAAAGTTCCATAAGTGTCAATATTTTGTGTGGACACCATTATTCTCCAGAACTGCCTTAATTCTCCTGGCATGGAGTTGACCAGAGCTTCACAGGTTGCCACTGGAATGCTTTTCCACTCCTCAATGACAACATCACAGAGCTGGCGGATATTTGAGACTCCACCTTCCACTTGAAGATACCCCAAAGATGTTCTATTGGGTTTAGGTCTGGAGACATGCTTGGCCAGTCCATCACCTTTACCGTCAGCCTCTTCAATAAAGCAGTGGTCATCATGCTGGAACACTGCCCTGTGACCCAGTTTCCAGAGGGAGGGGATCATGCTCTGCTTCATTATTTCACAGTACATATTGGAGTTCAACTCCCCAACACCTGCTGCACTCATGCAGCCCCAGACCATGGCATTCCCACCACCATGCTTGACTGTAGGCATGACACACTTATCTTTTTACTCCTCACCTGACTCCTCACCCATCTGAACCAAAGAAATTAATCTTCATCATAGGACATGGTTCCAGTAATCCATGGTGAAATGTCTTCAGCAAACTGTTTGCAGGGTTACTTGTGTACAGGCTTCAGAAGAGGCTTCCATCTGGGGTGACTGCCATGCAATTTGATGTAGTGTGCAGCATATGGTCTGAGCACTGACAGGCTGACC
>BRDA01093273.1:12500-13926 GCA_036984385.1 Crenuchus spilurus
AAAACCTGTTTTAAAGATGTCACAAAGGCTTCAAAGCAGTGATTACAGCAGGCCTGCTGCTCTTTATTAGCTCCAGGAGTGAGCATATACATTACACTGCTGATGTAGTTCAGATCTAGGAAGGTCAAGCTCGTTAAAACCTTTAATCTCTTCCTCATTTGTACAGATGTGTTTGGCAGACTTTCTTCTGTTAAAAACACTGGAGGGGGCAGTTTGAACAGAGAGAACAGGATGGGTCAGCGGAGGCATCACCAAACGCTGAAAAGGACACAGCAGTTCTACAGCTGAGATACAGGGACCTCATCCCACTGCATTAATCATGCACTCTATTCAAAGGAAGAGTTCAGCACTTCCGGTAACATAGAATGAAATATTATTGTTATTATTCCAATGGTATCATGATTTTCAGGGCTACAAGCATGGGGTGATATGGTTAAAAATATTGGCATTACTGCATCCAATTAAACAGGACCAATTAAGCTTTTATTTTGTTAGGATACAAGCTCACAGTTCCTGACATTATTAGGATGAAACTAAACAAAAGCTTAGGGTTATTTAACCTAACATGACTAGCAGTTACACTTAACAATAGCACTCAAAGCTTTTTACGCTTTGTGTAATATTAATTTTTACGCATTGTGTAATATCAATTAAAATATCATCTTTACATAAGGTACCCAGACACATGGACACTTGCAATTCATCAGTCAATATGTCATTTAAATATCTAATGTTTTACTGGTGAAATAAAATGGTTTTAGTTTCATGTGTTTTGACTGATAATTCTTCATTAGTCCAATTCAATATGTCACAGCAGCAAAGGGACAGTGAAGTACTCAGTAACTCAGAAGTTGATATTAAAAAAACAATAGTAAATATTATATAATATAATATTTTATATGTGTGTGTGTGTGTGTGTGTGTGTGTGTATACTAGGGGTGTGCATCTGTCCAATGAATGATGATCCGATATGTATCTCGATTCATGCGGTACGATACGATTCAGAAACAATACATTTTAAGTTGGACTGATTCGGTTTGATTCAATTCAGTAGGATTTTGATACAGTTCGGTTCAGTATAATAGGGTAGGAAATAATACAAATTACTTGTTTAAAATAGATAATTTTACATTGATTCAACATAAGTTAATACTAAAATTGTGATTTTGCTTGCATTCAAGTAGATTAATGAAATACTAGAGAACAAGTATAGTTGAATTTGACATGTGACCTTGACAATGTGACAATATTTTTAATCAAGTCCCGAAAGCCCTCATTCTCCACCACAGTTTGGTGTTAAGTCTTTGACAATGAACCGGGTTATTGAAGCCATTATTACTTTGGCTCTAGCTGAGTTGTAGTCAAGTTTTGGCTGGAAGAAGTCCTGGTTTTCTGTGTTTTTGTCCTGCTGTGTCTTTGGGCTAAT
>BRDA01093279.1:3515-21015 GCA_036984385.1 Crenuchus spilurus
TACTTATTATATGACAACACACATGTACAGTAACTGATTTATACGATTTAGTCAATGACATGTACACACAACAGTATATTATTCATCACTTATTTTTTTAACATTTTAGGGGAAGCTGAGCTTCCCTTGCAGTCTTAGAGCAATCGCCTCTGGTATATACTTGTGAATGTCACGCTCAGAAGCATTGAGAAGCCATGACTGAAGCATGTTTTCCTGAGTCCTTCATTAGAGGCTAAAGGAGGAATGTCCCGTCCTGTTGCGGAGCTCATTTTTCACGGCCAAGTAAATAAACGTAGGGGTGTGTTTGTGTGTAATGGTTGACCCTTGACTGGACGCTGTGAGCTACCGTACGTCCAAATGATTTATGATGCTATTTTTACTGCTTTGGAAGAGAATTATAGTGTGTATGCGAGATCATCTGGTATACAGACGGATAGCTGAGCTGTGAGATGGGTCTTATTCACTGCAGTAAGACTCTACAATAAGTCTCAGACACAGTACTAAGCCATAATACACAGAGTGCTGTACTCTTCTTGTCTTAATGGTTACAATTAAACACCAACTGTTTCCTATAGAACACCTGTAGAGGAGTATACAGTAGAATCAGTCACCCATTAAACTATTAGGATCCTTCACATGTTAATATCAAACCATTATGAACCATTAAAGACCATTACCAACCATTAAAGACCATTACATGTTTCTGCTGGTTTTGTACTGGTTGTTAATGGTTTTAAAGGTTTCCCGATGGTTTGATATCATAACAATCCTAATAGTGTAATGGGTGACTGGTTATAAACTAATGTACTGGTTTTCTAATGGAATCTAATGGTCTTCTACAGGAAACACTTGAATGAAGAATGGTTTTCTTCAGCAAGCTGCTCAACAGTGTCCTAAATCTGTGAGCAAACCAAAGTGGAGGGGGTGAGGGCCGTGTCCTTCATGCATTCTATTCTGATTGGCTCACTGGAGTGTCAGTCATCAGTACAGTCCCCGCCCACCACCTTAAAGCAGCCCAGTACTCTGAAGGGTCAAACTGTCTTCAGCTCCACACAGCTGGTAAGAGTCTTGTCTTCTGTTGCTTGTGTTAGGTTCCTCAGCCTGCTTCAGGATTAGCTAGAACTGTCTGTTTTCTTTATTGTGCCTCATTCCTGCATGGAACTCAGTCCAAGCGAGGCTCTCCAGGGTCTCAGTCTTAATCTGTTAATGCTGAGAAGTCTCTCCATTAGAGGGGTTTGCACCCCAGGACCTGGCAGATTAAATGACATGTAGAGGTGTGAGTTCACATTCACACCCGTAAGTGTTAATCTGTGGCTATGGATGGTGTGATGTCACCAGGAGACAGGTTTTGTACCATTCCCAAGCCTTAGAGGTGTGATCTAATGTTCGGTTACCTTTAAACCCATTGTGAAGGATAATTGGAGGCCCTTTCCTCCACTCCCTGTTAATTCATTGCTGTTTTATTCATATTACCTTTAATTCAGCCTTGTGTATTTGATTACACATGTTCATGTAAATAATGTTTAGAGCTCCAAAAATAAGAATTTGGTGGAAAAAAAAAAAGTTTTTTCATTTTTTATATATTTATATTGATTACATGTGTTACTGTTTACATAGTAATTTTACTCCAAATATTTTAATAATTTCAGATTGATTGATAAGCCAATAAAGGCTTGCAGTGTCACTTTTCATACGTAATGTATTGAAAATATTGGACTGTTTAACTTTTTTTTTTACTAAAATTATGAACAAAAATGAACTTTTTCACTATATTCTATTTTTTTTTAGAGTTAACACATCTAAAGCATGTAGTCTTGGGTTATTAGTGAAGCCTGTTTATCACAATAGATGGATGTTTTGGTGCAGTGAGAGCAGATGCCGCAGGAGATTTGGTGCTCAAGGCACTGCTGATCAGATTAGGACAGATTAGAGGAAACGTCTCCCCTGTGGAGCTGTTCTGACCACATGGAGGAAGCCGCAGATACATCAGTGTGTGTAGTGTTAAGCACTCAAAATAGTAAGGAATTCAAACTGACCCTGATCAATAAATCAGTACTGATTAGCTGTGTTTTGCAGGATGATACTTTCTATCTTACAGTACCTGATTTATAAGTTCTATAGGCTTCCACCGTGAGCTATGAATAGTTTAGAACGGTTCTGTTTTAATACTTTGGACTTTTTAAGTTCTCTGATATCTTGGGCTATAAGATCAATATCATAATTTCATGTATTGATATTTTGATCAATAGTTTACATTAGACATGTGCTGATATAGATTGTTAGTCTAGTACAATAACCATTAATTAACAACTGCTTATTATCAATATTATAAATAATTATATTAATAAATTATCAATTTATTTTGTTTTACTGTTTATAGATTTGCTAAAATAAAACAAATTAATATAATTATGTAATAATGAATATAAATATAAAATAAAATGTTTTATTCTAGAAAGTACTGACAACATTGCTCCCAAATCAAAATATTCTCATCTAAAGCATTTATTTACAAAAAATAACTATCCATTCGTTTATGTTTACTAACTTTTAGAGTTAGAAATCAGGATTTGGTGGAATATGCTTGACTTACACAGTGTTGTTGGGTGATTTTATGACTTTGTGTGACTCTCCATCTTCTTCTTGATCACAATCCAGAAGTTTTCAGTAGTTCAGGTTCTGGAGATTGGGTCGGACATTTAAAACAGTCTTACATTTTTTTCCAGAGATGGATTTTTATTGCACCGTAATATAAAATAAAATTAGAATCAACCATTATAAGCCGTCACAAAGCAGCCAGCAGAGGACACTGTTCTAGAAAGAAGGAAAAGTTCCTCTTTATAAGATAAAAATATGATCCGTGTCAATTTTCAGTCATAATATTTTTTTAAAGGGATCAATAACAGTAATTTACTTTTTTTCCATTTATCAGTAAATAATATCAGCTTCCAATGTATCATGCATCCCTAGCATTTATTCATAATTAATGGCATTGTTTCCTTTGGTGTCATATTTTTAAAATTAGATTTTAGGCAGAATGTCACCTTTCTGACAGTATTGCAGCATACAGTCCTGATGTAAAAGCTTCCACCAAATCCTGATTTCTGAACTTTTAGTTAAAAGATGAGTGTTGTGGGTTTTAAAGTGAATGTAACGAACTTGTTGTCTTTCCATTATTCAAGGTTTGAAACATCCAAGCATCTTTTTTGTTATTTTGACCAGTTGATAATTTCCTGTAAATAAAAGCTCTAAGTGAAAATATTTTTATTTGGTAGAAAAGTTGACAATAATTTATAGATTAAAACTAAAAAAAACACTCAAACACACAAGTTGTAAAACAAGACAAATGAATTAATTGCAATGGTCTGTGAATACTTTTTTTTACAATATATTGAACCATATCAGGTTATTACCCTTACTGATGACTTAATTATTAATATAACTAATAATGTCATTATATAAGCAACAACAGAGCTTTAAAAACTACTAAAATTACCAATATATTTGATTGGCCTCATCTGACTGGTATAATAATTATAAAAATAATCTGGTTCAGCCCGTATGTCTGTGCAGTCCTGTGGTACAGATGATGTCACCTGTTGCAGGTCCTCAGGGATGAGGCAGACTGTGTCACACTGGGGCTCCCTCAGGACTGGAGCTCTGGGTGTCCTGTTATTATTAGGCCCTGTCCAGGCTTTGGGGAATGCAGGAAAGAGCTTACTCATCCCTCCGAGCTGAGGATCTCTGTACAGAAGCTGCAACTCTTCTATCACAACCTCACTGTGATGTACCCTAACCAGACCAGCAGAGGGTTGAGTCTTGGTTCCTTTCAATGGTTCTACCTGAACCTCTTTGGGAGTTTTTACTTTTGATTATTGATACCTCTCAGTTGTTCTACTTTATGTTTTTTGGGAGATTTTCTTTTTGTGTCTTCTTCTCCCTAATTTGCTACTGCCAGTCATTAGCTGTCACTAGCAGTGATGTGGCTCTGTGCCATACATCAGATGTAGAGTCATTTCAGTATGCCCTGTGCAGGTCTGATTTCTGCTTTTAACTGGGCATGCCCTGCCTTTCCCCCTATCTCCATGGGAAAATTTCATTTTGATAAATAGATAAACTAGATCAATTATATAAATAAAATAAATAGATAAAATAGATAATATGCTAAACTAGAATGAAAAAAAATCTACATCAACAAAAATATTTGGAAAATAATTAAGAAAGAACTTATGATTTAATAAAAAAATAAAAATAAAACAACAATAATTAGCCAGCAGAGGCAAAAATAAAAGTCATATATTTATATTAAGTATAAAAAACAGATTTAAATTCAAATCAAATAATTATAAAAATCAAATCAAATAATTTGGGGAAATAATAAAAATAGAATAAAAATAAAAGTAATTAAAAACAGTTAAATTAAGAATTGAATAAGGATTAAGATAACTAAAATAAAAAGAACAGAGAATATAAAAAGAATAAGAAAATACTAGAATTAAATAAAAGTTTAAAAAAATGTAAAAAGAAAATAAAAATGGTGTGAATAACATTAACACTAGTAGAAAATCTGAGAAAACTAAATAAAACACTAACTGTGTCTGAAGGTGGTTAGAAACTGGAATAAAAGTGATGGTGTGAGAAGCTGTAGCTGCAGTCTGATGAGGTTCAGAGCCAAGTCTGAGTGCTGGTATGTGTGCAGCAGATGTGCAGGGTTGAGTCAGCAGATGGATGGAGTCTGCCTCACTTTTCATGGAAAGAGTTAGCGGAGACTGAGGGTCTCCCCTTCTGATGTTACACATCCAGTCTTCTGTGGAGTCTTTAAACTAGCAATGTGATATCAGGACCATCTCAGTATCTGCAAATCATTTTACACTTCATGTCCAAAAGTGTGTGGACACTTAATGAGTACATATTTATTACTATGAAATGATCAAAAACACATTTTTCTTCAAGACTTGTGCTTTTATATATATATATATATATATATATATATATATATATATATCATGTTAAAAAATGTAAAAAAAATTGACATTTTTCACTTTTTTGTATCATTTGCATGAAACAGCCAAAATTTACAGAATGTGAACATAGAAATGCTCTAAAATTACTTAAAATACTTTTTTGCATTGAATTCAATTAAAAGTATTTTTTAGATTATTTTCCTTTAAAATGACCATTTCAGAGATGTGCGATTTTGTTCTGACTGTGTGAAAAATGTGATATTTCAGTAAATATAAGAGATTTATTGTCCATTTCTCTTTCCTGTCCTGTGGTGTGACGTAAAAAATAAAAAAAAATTTTTAGTTAAAATACAAACACCACGAGAGAGATTTATCTCCATTATTAGACACTTATTGTCATACAGCATTATTTATTTAATATGAAATGATCCATAATTATGTGGTTTCTAGGACTTGTTGAACTTCTGCGTCACACTAAAAGACGACAATACTTTCAGTCAGAAGTCAAATACAAACAATTTTGAGATAAAAAATTGATCATGTGATCATATCATCGACTTCATACAGGATGTCAGTCAGAGATCAAAAGTTCAGAAAGAAAAGTGACGACTATACAAGACTCAGAAACATGAGGGAGCTATATAGCACACTTAATCTAACATGGGGTAACACGGCAGGGCTGTACAATGACATGACGTAACTGAGGGTGGAGACATGATCAAGACACGTGGAAGACATAAACAAACGAGCATCTGGAGAAAAGACCGCATGTCAAGTGCACTTACATGACATGAATGTAAACACAAGCACATGGCAACAGGACGGCACATGTGAAACGTAAATAAAAGCACATGGTGAACATAAACAAACAGCACATGGACGGAGACAAGGACATGGACAAGACTAAGGCAGGGCAGTATGACAAATATATGGATGATAAAAATGATGAACATTCACTAAAATGTATAAGTGCTTGTATAGTTTTCAATGCTGTGCAGCCAAATAAATGACTTCTGTGAGTAAAAATCTAAAAGTGCCTGCAGTTTTAGTGCTCAGTAGTAAGCTGTAAGCATGTTTTATTATATTACCCAGCAAAAAACACATTTTCTGATGATTTGAAGGGAGATTTTACTAAAAACTTCAACATTTTGTATTGATTTCTTGTAGTTTATGAAAAGACTCAGTTTGACTGGAGTGATCACACTGGTCCACTGTAGTGTACTGATCTGAAAGGCTGAGTGATGAATGGCTGAGCTCTTGCCTCAGGCTGACCTGGTTGTTGGTGAAAGGCAGCTGAGTGTGGAGGTCACCCACCCGCACCCAGGCAATCGAATCCCGTCAGGCAGATTATTTTTGGCAAATCTGTGCAGAGCTATTTCTGGTGTAGCAGTGAGGAAGAGGCGGCTGATCTGTGAACAGTCTCTACAGCAGATCTGTATCAGTTTCAGCTGCTGGAGTCTGCCCTACATCAACATATGTGATCATTCATCCGTCAAACATATCACACACATGACCACTCAAAAGTTTGTGTACAATTAAATTAGATTAAAAACTTTTTCAAATATCCACAAACGCATCCTCAGTAAACACTATTAATCACTAGAATAGGAGATATTAGTCTATAAACAATCTCAATAAACACTATTAATCACTAGAATAGGAGATATTAGTCCATAAACAATCTCAATAAACACTATTAATCACTAGAATAGGAGATATTAGTCCATAAACATAATCAATAAACACTATTAATCACTAGAATAGGAGATATTAGTCCATAAACATAATCAATAAACACTATTAAACACTAGAATAGGAGATATTAGTCCATAAACAACTTCAATAAACACTATTAATCACTAGAATAGAGATATTAGTCCATAAACAACCTCAATAAACACTATTAATCACTAGAATAGGAGATATTAGTCCATATACAACCTCAATAAACACTATTAATCAGTAGAATAGGAGATATTAGTCCATAAATGACCTCATTAAACACTATTAATCACTAGAATAGGAGATAGTCCATAAACAGCCACAATAAACACTATTAATCACTAGAATAGGAGATATTAGTTCATAAACAACCTCAATAAACACTATTACTCACTAGAACAGGAGATATTACTCTATAAACAACCTCAATAAACACAATTAATCACTAGAATAGGAGATATTAGTCCATAAACAACCTCAATAAACACTATTAATCACTAGAATAGGAGATATTACTCCATAAACATCCTCAATAAACACTATTAATCAGTAGAACAGGAGATATTAATCTATAAACAACCTCAATAAACACTATTAAACTCTGTAATAAGAGATACATTTTCCCAAGCTCTTGCATATGGTTTGCATCATTTACAGTTGCTCAAAGTGATCTAACTGAGAAACCAAGAGGAGCTTTTACTGAGACCCAGCTGCTGTTATTAAAATCTGTTTCTGAGAAGCTTTAGAGTTCCTTTGTCTTCAATGTGCTGCACTTATATTCAGGTGTCTGTCAGGTAACACAATTAGCAGGAAACTTTCATTAAAGCTTAAAAACTCTTGTACAACATTATTTAAGAGAACTTTAGATATGAAATAAGTCATTTCTGAGTAAAGTCAACACTGTGTGAGGGATTTGTGCCGACTGTCTCTTTGTTATTTTCTGTGTGCAGGTCAGGATGGAAGAAGCAGAGCTGATAAAAGAGCGACTTCAAGCCATTACAGTAAGAGTCAATGAAAAAGCATTATTCCAGCTTTCATCTTCAAATGTTAATGTTGTTTTAATGCACTTTTAATGTTCTGTATAATCTCCTTGTTCTAAGTGAGCCGCATTCACTAAAGTCCTAAGATAAAGCTGTTTAAAAGCCTTGTAAATAAATCTGATTTATATGCAGAAACAATGAAGAAACAGAAAATATTCATTTTTTTATATTTATATACCAAAACTCCTCTGCCATACTTATTGTCTGTATTAACACAGAGATCATTACTACTACTATTACTATTACTGCTACTATGACTATTATTATTATTATTATTAATACTATTATTATTACTATTATTATTACTATTATTATTATTATTATTATTATTACTATTATTACTATTATTATTATTATTATTATTACTATTATTACTATTATTATTATTATTATTATTATTATTATTATTATTATTATTATTATTAAAGATGCTGCATAAATGTAAACATTATAGAAAGTATAATTTATCAAAAAGATTATAATTCAGGGTGTTTACTGGTCTATAAACAGTGGTGGGTAATGATATTAGACTGTGTTTAACACCTCAAAGTAAAACTAAAATCTAAAAAAGTCTCTGAACCCTCTCAACATTTTTCTGCAGAATAAAAGAAAAATCCAGGAGGACATTGCGGCAAAACGTCTGGAGATTGACAGGGAGAAGCTAAAACTTCAGCACCTCAAGGTACACAATGCTCAACATTCCCAGAAAACTCATCAGTGACTAGAAAACGTCTTTATTTCAGTTCCTTCTTCATTTGTCTTCTTATTTCTTGTGACCTAGAACTTGTTCTGTAGTTCTTAAAATATCAACCCATTATTATTATTATTATTATTATTATTATTATTATTATTATTATTATTATTATATTATTATTATTATTATTATTATTATTATTATTATTATTATTATTATTGTTATTATTATTATTATTATTATTATTATTATTATTGTTGTTGTTGTTGTTGTTGTTATTATCATTATTATTATTATTATTATTATTATTATTATTATTATTATTATTATTATTATTATTATTTAGTATCCTGGTATGACCTGAGTAAGGCACCTGTATATACTACATACTGTATGTCTGCTGGAATAAGCCTTTATCATGAGATAAAGGCTTTATCACAGTCTTTAGGAGAATCTTATGAAGCTTTAAGAACTGGACCCCACACTAACACGTCTTTGTTTCACGTCCAACAGAAAAGGTCTATGAGAGATCTTTGGCTGATGGACGACTCCAGTGCTGGAAATGCTCAGGAGGCTCAGAGAGCTCAGCAGGAGGCCAAACTACTGCAGAGCAACGTTCACCAGTGAGTGTTCACTGAGTGTTCCATGCCAGTTAGTTTTGAGTATTTGTCATTAACTTGTTTTGTTATGATTTTTGAATAGGCACCATGACACGCCCATTTGGGGGAGGTATGTGACCACAATGAGCAGCTGCTTAGCTTAGCACAGAAACAATTCACAGGTTGAGTAAATAAACATGCTTCATTTACAGGAGCACCAAGTCACCAAACACCAATTAAATTAGCATAAATAACAGGCCGATTTGAGCTCCTTTCAGAGTCCTTTAGTCCATCTCCATTTTCAGCAGCTAGCCCAAAACCCCTCATGTGGGTCAAACAGAAGCCCTTTTTAAGCTGCCCCTGGAGCTCCACCTCTAATCAACTTGAGGAGTTGCTGTAGGGCTGGGCTTTTGCACTCACCAGAGTCTCCCTCCACCGAGGTGAGGGCTCAGCTCTCAAACTACTTTCCTGCCTCCTCCTCCTCCTCGTCTGAGAAGACACAGTGGCCTCTATCTACCAGGTTCAAAGAGAAAATTTGTCTTGGTAAAATCTGGAGCTGGAACTTTCACCTGGGCCTGGAAGTCCACCTGTAACACAACACACCTGGGGCTGATTAGAGGTGGTGCACCAGGAGCAGGCTAAAGGCTCAGTTTGATGCACAGGAGAGAGTCTGAACCTTCGAAGGTGCTTTGCTAAGTAATTATTTAGTAGAGCCTTCACATGAGTTGATTAATGTTTGTGCTTAGCTGCTTCTGCGCTTTAGAAAGTGTAAATAAAGTGACTGATGTTGTATGATGTCTCTGAGCTAAGCTAAGCACCTGGTTGTCGTGGCTCCTCCCCTACATCAAGGTATGTCAAACCACATGTAGTACTGGTATTTACAATGAATAAACTGGGTTTGAAGACAGTGGATGGAGCTACAAGAGGAGAGTTTCTGAATAGGTGGACAGTGGGTGGAGCTATACGAGAGGAGAATTTCTGATTAGGTGGACAGTGGGTGGAGCTATACGAGAGGAGTTTCTGATTAAGTGGACAGTGGATGGAGCTATAAGAGGAGAGTTTCTGATAAAGTGAACAGTGGGAGGAGCTATAAGAGGAGAGTTTCTGATTAGGTGGACAGTGGGAGGAGCTATACGAGAGGAGTTTCTGATTAGATGGACAGTGGGAAGAGCTATACGAGAGAAGTTTCTGATTAGGTGGACAGTGGGTGTAGCTAAAAGAGAAAGGTTTCTGATAAAGTGGACAGTGGGTGGAGCTATAAGAGGAGAGTTTCTGATTAGGTGGACAGTGGGTGGAGCTATAAGAGGAGAGTTTCTGATTAGGTGGACAGTGGGTGGAGCTTAAGAGGAGAGTTCCTGATTAGGTGGAAAGTGGGTGGAGCTATACGAGAGGAGTTTCTGATTAGGTGGACAGTGGGAAGAGCTATACGAGAGAAGTTTCTGATTAGGTGGACAGTGGGAGGAGCTATACGAGAGAAGTTTCTGATTAAGTGGACAGTGGGTGGAGCTTAAGAGGAGAGTTCCTGATTAGGTGGAAAGTGGGTGGAGCTATACGAGAGGAGTTTCTGATTAAGTGGACAGTGGGGGCAGCCGTAGCCTGGTGGTTATGGATCTAGTCTTGTGACCGGAAGGTTTCCAGTTTAATTCCCAGGCAGGTGCCCTTGAACAAGGCACCTAACCCTCAACTGCTCACGAGGTGCCATGGATAGGGCTGCCCACTGCATGTGTTCACTAGTGTGTGTGTTTCACTACATGGATGTGTTTAATGTAAAGGTCAAACTACGTTGTTTGCAAAAAAAAATAATTAAATTGCATTTTACATTTTTAATTATAAGAGAGGAGTTTCTGGTAAAGTGGGTGGAGTTACTTGCTCATTCTCTACTCACCTCTCTGTCTGTGTGTTGAGAGTTCTGGTGCTGGACCGGCTGCAGGTGGATGCTGAGCGCTGGTGGTGTTTGAGATGACTCTCTAATGTCTGTCCCAAAGAGCTCTGAGTGCATAAACAGACCTAAATACAGAGGAATACAACCTTATGTACTTTTATTAACCACAGTGTTCCCATGTGACTCTTATTAAAATACTGCGCCGTCACCTCCCAGCACTGCTTCTCAGGCTGGTCATGTGTTGCTGATGAAGGCATTAGGATGACTATGTTATTTGCCCTTCAGCACTGCCAGCTTTCATGCCAGCCAATAAGAACGAAGCATGAGGCAACACACATGCAAGTTACACTGATTCAAGCTATTGCACTCTAGTCTGGCAATCCAGGGCCTGGCAGACACTGACGTTCCCCTCGCTGGCGATGACTTTCAGACAGATGATAAGATGCTAAAGGCCACACCGCACATACCACACTGCAGTGAGAGAGCTGAACAGCATCAGCAAATATGTTCTGTCATCACACGCTGCCACAGACTCCTGCCAGGGGTCTGCCAGTGGCTGCTTGTCCACTGGGTCAGCGCCACCTCAAGCTCATCCCACTTTGTTATTAAATGCCAGGTTGATGGGCTTACGTGTGAAAGGATCAGTGCCAAGCATGACTCAGTGGCACTGTTAAACTAATGCTGTACCAAAGCCCTGCCAATGTGTGTGTGTGTGTGTGTGTGTGTGTGTGTGTAAGTAAACTTTCAGGATTAATAAAGTATATATAACACATATGAGTCACATTATTATTACATATACATACTTGTATGTGAGTAACACAGACAACCCTCTGTTCAGACTGTATTATCAGCAGTGCTCTCCTGTGTCCTGCAGGATAGAGAAAGAAATTGAGGCTCTGGAGAGAGAAGAGCTTAACATCTCCACAAATGAGAGTTTCATTCTGAAGAGGCTGAAAGCCATTGAGAAATCCACAGAGGACATCATTAAGGTAAAAAGAATGAACGTTTTTGACCTCCATCGAAATTAAAGCTCCTCCATATACGTTTACAGTTAGACTGTTGCTGCAGAAGAGAGGAGCTTCTGATAGAGTGGATAGTGGGTGGAGCTACAACTAAAGGATTTACAGATAAAGTGTTTAGTGGGTAGAGCTACAAGAGAGGAGTTTCTGATAAAGTGGACAGTAGGTGGAGCTAAAATAGAAAAGTTTCTGATAGAGTGGACAGTAGGTGGAGCTAAAATAGAAAAGTTTCTGATAAAGTTGAGAGTGGGTGGAGCTACAAGAGAGGAGTTTCTGATAAAGTGGACAGTGGGTGGAGCTAAAAGAGAAAGGTTTCTGATAAAGTTGAGAGTGGATGGAGCTAAAATAGAAAAGTTTCTGATAAAGTGGACAGTAGGTGGAGCTAAAATAGAAAAGTTTCTGATAAAGTTGAGAGTGGGTGGAGCTACAAGAGAGGAGTTTCTGATAAAGTGGACAGTGGGTGGAGCTAAAAGAGAAAGGTTTCTGATAAAGTTGAGAGTGGATGGAGCTACAAGAGAGGAATTTCTGATAAAGTGGACAGTAGGTGGAGCTAAAATAGAAAAGTTTCTGATAGAGTGGACAGTGGGTGGAGCTATAAGAGTAATGTTTCTGATAAAATTGAGAGTGGGTGGAGCTACAAGAGAGGAGTTTCTGATAAAGTGGACAGTAGGTGGAGCTAAAATAGAAAAGTTTCTGATAAAATTGAGAGTGGGTGGAGCTACAAAAGAGGAGTTTCTGATAAAGTGGACGGTGGGTGGAGCTAAAAGAGAAAGGTTTCTGATAAAGTGGACAGTGGGTGGACCTACAAGAGAAGAGTTTCTGATAAAGTGGACAGTGGGTGGAGCTAAAAGAGAAACGTTTCTGATAAAATTGAGAGTGGGTGGAGCTACAGAATGCATATTCTTAAAAGAATAAATATTGTCTTACATTATAACATGAACAGTAGCAGACTTTTTTAGCAGATGGCTTTATGTGGGTGTCTTTAGAATTGTCTGTCAGTGATCATGTAATTAAACCATCACTGTGTCCAACTTCACCTGAGTCTGAAAATGGTGTTTCCTTACAGGCAGCAAATGAGAACTTCAGATCAGGTAAAGAAACACTAGTCCATTAGTGAATCATCATTAAATGTGTGTCATGTATTTCTCTTTCATCAGAGCAGCTACAGTAATTGTGTAATATTGTTCTGTCATCACTTACAGCACCGTTCTTATTTTCCTCTTAGAACCAGTCTGTGTTTATTCAGGACCTGAAGACACAGCAGCATCATACACACCTTTAAACCAGAGGAAACAGCCAAATCCACATGACAGAGACAGTAAAGGTGACCAACACAAGCCTGGTAACAGTTTACTGTATATTTAATTTAATCTGTCTGCTTACATGTAAATTTTCACCTGATTTCAGACAGATAGTCAGACAGACAGACAGAGAGATAGATAAAAAATTGTGTTTTGCAGCAGCACAATTACAGTAAGAGCAACATGTAAAGTATTATACAGATAATAGCAAAATATAGTATAATCATAATTTAAAAATAAATAAATAAATAAATAAATAAATAATAATAATAATAATAATATAATAACAACAACAACAATAATAATAATAATAATAATAATAATAATAATAATAATAATAATAATAATAATAATAATAATAATAAATATACAATAGTAAGTAATATACAATTATTTTCTGTCCACAACACAGAGGTGCTTATATTCAGCTCAGATTGAAAATATACACATGCTTAAAGCATCTTTTATGTTACCATGACAACAAGCTCCAAGCATATATTTATTTACCATTTCTTTTGTTTAATATAATGTTCAGTTTGAGAAATATGTCTTTGACATGCTGGATGTATTTGGGCGATCTGGCCTTCAGCTTTATTAATGAAGTTGATGACATGAATGCTAACAGGCTAGCCAGCTAACCAGCTTCTTGACTGTGTTATTCTGCAAAAAAGTACCAAAAGTACTATTAACATAATACAACAAAATCAACTGCTAGATAATATGCAATAAAAATGTGGTTATTATTATTATTATTATTATTATTATTATTACTATTGATTAATAATGATTAATAATAATCATCATCATCATCAATTTATTTATTTACTTATTTATTTTATACATCATGTTTCTGTCGACCACCACACATACCGTGTTGTTAAACAGGTGGTTCAGACATTTATAATCTTCCTGATTTGTATTCTTTAAGTCTTTTAAAGTTGCAGACTGCCTCCAGATGCTGTGTTTAATGGTGTAAACTTCTGCTATGATGCAGCTTCACATGTACAAAACGTACTTAAACTTTGCGATTGGGAATTAAATTAGACATAAGTGTTTACATGGCTGTTATTCCTCTATTTAACTATTACTCACCTCGTTCAGTCAGAAGATGTCATCAGAATGGCCTAAATGAGAATAGATGAGTGTATACATGGACATTTTATTCCTATTGAGAAACTGATTATTTACAGATTATCAGGCTGCATGTAAACGTGACTACTAATGACCTGATTTGATGCGGATGGGCAAGACCTAAAAACGTATGTTTTTCTCTCACAGCCTTGTTCGCTATGGAGATCAACGTTCAGAAGGACCTCCGTACAGGCGAGAGCCGCGTCATCTCTACCTCCACCGTTTCCACCCAGGAGCTTCAGCACAGGGGCATCAAAGTGTATGACGATGGGCGCAAATCAGTGTACGCTCTCCGATCAGACGCCGTCCAGCCCGGGGCCAACGGTGTGGACGAACTCAGTCCTAAGGAAGTGGAGGAGCTCCTCCGGCAGGCTACGGAGAAGAAGAAAAAGCCTGAGGAACCTTCATTCAAGCGATCACCTTCACCGTGCAAGCCTCACAGAGACCAGTGCCCCAACGGCTTTGTCACAGAGCCTTATAGCGAGGATATGACTGCGTGGCCTGAGCTCGTGTACTGTGACAGTGCACAGTATCCAGGGCAGGACAGTCACCTGTTCTCCCACTACTGTGACGAGTATTATCACGATAGAAATGGCAACAGCTGTGATCCTGAGATGTGTCACAGAGAGATGATACAACACAGTCGTGGACCCTTTTATAACCCACAAGACACTCTTGACTTGAACCAAAGGCCGCCCTCAGCCTACAGCGACGAGTCCAAGCTCAGCGTGCTAAATGCCTTGCCTGCAGACGAGCCCGTCACAATGATCTTTATGGGCTACCAGACTGCAGGCGAAGACGATAATGGCTACGAGGGCTCCGTTCGAGCCGAGCTCGTTGTCATCGGAGACGGAGAAGAGGACCACAGTGCCCAAAACTGCAACACCAACAATGCCTCCCAGAGCAAGGCCTCGAGCCAGCTCCAGGGCACAGAGGGCACAACAGGTAGACAAAAGACCAAAAAAATTAAAGGCAAGAACAAGAGATGCTGCATGCTAATGTAGCTCAGAGATGCCTCTTGTTTTGCTAGCTGTCACGCTAACCATCTACTCCTGTCTCAACTCCTGGCAGCTCACTGCATTGACTTTGCTGTCTTCACTTCTTCTGTGTCTTAACAAACTGTCCGTCCTCTCCGCTCAGCTTTACATCAGCATGTGTGCAATGTGGAAAACAACCAGCATGTTAAACAGCAGCTGTATCCAGAAACTCACAACTGCTCTTGTCCTCCCCATCCTTCCTACTGCTCCTCTCTTACCTTTGTCTCACCAATAATAAAGAGGCGGCGCTGGAGGAGTGAGAGTAGTAATCATGCTCTGGCCCTGGCATTCCTGTTGCCAGTCATTGGCAGCAAATTCACATTTTTGTAGCTTTACTACTCTAATTCTATTCTACACTAAGTATATAGTACAGTGGTTACCCTACTTACAAGCATCCCCACTAACGAGTATTCCAGGTAACGAGTCGAGATCTCTGAATATTTTTGTTCCAGGTAACGAGTAAAATTCCAAGTAACGAGTAGTGTAAATTAGTTCTAGGGGCGCTAGGGGCGCTAGGGGCGCGGTGGTCATAGCATTCCCTAGATGCTAGCGTAGAAGAAGAGGTCAGTCATTACCTTTGACTGCTGTCCAGTGAAAGTGAAAGTGCTAGTGAAAGTGACACAAAGACAGCAAAAGGTAGTGAAGAAGAAAGTTAGATACATTTTACTTTTACTTTTCATATGATAAGTGTAACCATGCCATACACGTACGCCCGTCCTCCTGTCCTCCTTAGCCGCCAGCCTACACGAGCACCGTCGTTGTCTCGTTTATGTTTTAAAAAGCCATATAAACACATTATTTAGCATATTAAAGTATACTGTATATTGGCCGGCTGACACGGATTAATCAGTTTTACATGTATTCTTATGGGGAAAATGCATCCAGCTAACGAGCAAACCAGCTAACGAGCAAACCAGCTAACGAGCTTGACTCCTGCATGGATTAAACTCGTAAGTAGGGTTACCACTGTATTAAGTAATACTATAGTATTAAGTAATACTGCCATAGAGCAGGATTAAATCAGAAGAATCGTCCCCAGATCATCACTCTCCTCAAAGAAGTTTAACAAATAAATTGACCTCAGTCTGCATTCATCACTCACAATAATCCTCATCAGGGAAGTTTAACAAATAAAGTAACCTCAGACTACCATCATCACTCAATTTAATCATCCACAATGATTATTACAGTCTTCAGAACTTGTATGTGGTTTTATTTGTAGATTAAGGAATGTGAGGCAACACTCTGTTTTCCTCAGCCACTAACTCTACTTTGAATATTTATGAGATAGGTCAGTAAGGACAGGTCTATTGTTCAGGATCACTTCAGCTTGTTTCTCAACATTCCACAGATTCCAGGGCTGGAACCCACCAATGGAATGTCTGAAATTAACATGTCATTATCACATGAATGACAGAATGCGTCTTTTTGGCAGGAAAATATGCACAGCTGTCTAAGAATCACTTACAGACATGTTTCTGCTGATTTGCGCTTCTCTCACAAGAATATAAATATATATCTTGATTCAGTCTATATATATTTGAATAGCAGAACCTTTAAGGTTTCCGGGGTATGTTTAGTTTTGTTTCTAGGAGTTATGTGTTTTTCATTAATACGCCACTGGCGGGAAAGCTGACTCCAGAGGGTTAAACAAATAAATTGACCTCGGACTACCATCATCACTCAGTATTATAATCAACAAAGGAGGAATCATCAAACCAAACACAACAGTGCTTTATGAGTCTGCAGGGGTACATCTTTTCTCCATTACTTTTACAATTACAGTGCATTGTGGGATAGATATAGGGCACTGGATAAAATATGACTTAGACACAGTGATGTCTCTCTAGACTTCCTGTAGTATTTGGAGATGAAAAGGCTTCACTGAATCAGGAGTGGAGGAGGTTTAGTAGGAAAAGGCAGTAATATTTTGGGGTTTTTGGATGCAGCCAGTGTCTAATGTGTGCTGTGTCTCCACCTTGTGGCTCACAAATGAACATCCAGAGTCTTCTACACAGCTGTTGTGCAACATAGAGATGAGATCTACTGTCACAGAAGGTTATGTTTATGTACAGAAATGTAAAGTTCTAGATGTAGAAAAGATCTTAAGT
>BRDA01093280.1:7042-41034 GCA_036984385.1 Crenuchus spilurus
TATATATATATATATATATATATATATATATATATATATATATATATATATATATATATATATATATATATATATATATATATATATATATATATATATATATATATATATATATATATATATATATATATATATATATATATACACACACACACAAATAAGAATAAATAGCTGTCATTATTTTAGAAACCAAAGCATTGTACACTCCTGGAACACCTTTTAGGGGTCCTCAGATTGTCACACATTGCTTTTAGGCACCTTTTTTACACCCACACGTTTGTTTCTGTGAATTGTGGGGACTTTACATAGGCTTACTCAAACTTAAAACTACTAACCTTAACCTCTAAACATGTCTCCACCTTAAAATTCATGATTTATGTTGCAGGGACCCTGCAATGAAGAAAGGTCCCCACAATATGAGTGTTTTTGTACCCACAACATAGCCTAAACCTGGTACCCAAACACACTTTCATTTTACTGTATTACTGAGGAC
The DNA here is from genome assembly GCA_036984385.1 of Crenuchus spilurus. NCBI lineage: Eukaryota > Metazoa > Chordata > Actinopteri > Characiformes > Crenuchidae > Crenuchus > Crenuchus spilurus. Next base: position 7,536 of record BRDA01093280.1, read on the forward strand.
ATTTTATTCACTTGTGCAATACTGAGTAAAACCTCAACTTAACCTTAGCAACCAAATGTCAATGCTTCTGCTCTTTAAATAAAAAAAAATATGATGAAAATTACACATTCCTTATGAGGACCAGCAAAATGTCCCCACCTTTACACATCTGACATGCATTATGAGGACTTTCATTCCCCAAAAGGGAGAAATACAAGAACACACACACAGTCATGTCAGTGTTGTACTGAGAATGATCCCAAATAATGATGAAGTATTCATTCACATTCATAAGTAATATTGTTAAAGTTTTTAAAAATATGAATTAAGTAGAAATTATTGCTTCTAACATGATTTTTAAACTGCTTTTCATAACAATCATTTTCTAAATAACTGCTGAAGCAGAGCCAACACATCCAAACTTTTTTTTATTAACACAACATTGTGATCCATCTTCAAATTATTGCAAAAACATGGCAAATGTGTATATACACAGGCATGGCTGTATCCATCAAAACAATGGTTTATGTAATGGTGCCTAGTATTTGTGTTCATCATTCATCAATGTTCTCAAGGAGGTAATTATAGTATATTATACAAATATTCCCAAAACGTCCCTCATATACTGATATTAAAAATAGTTCAGGTTACTAGCTTTGTGTAATATTAGGATCTGTTACTGATGAGGCACATCTGACCATACCAACTCTTCATGTGTCAAACTGAAAAGTTAACACAGGAACTGAAATCATAAATGAACCATGCTGTTACTGAATTCTATTCGGGCCAATTTGAGAGTTAATTACATGGAAAGTTAATTAGTAACACCTTCACCCAAAGACCAACAATGGAGATCAGGTGTGTATTCTACTACAGTTAATGTCTTTAAATTACATTTGACAGAAAGCAGAGACAGCAGTTGACATGGAGGCAAGCGAGGAAAGAAATATTGAGTGTTAAGACTTAAACTCAGTCTAATCCTAATGTACAGACTCCTGTTGGCCACCATTTGTGTATCAACATTCTTTCTTGTCAATAGAAGCAGATTTGCTGCCCCCAACTCATGACTACAGCCTTGGATTGTTCTCATTAAACACAAATGGCAAGAAATACATTTTAATGGATACAAACATGCTCATGTGATAGAGCCCTGACACAGACACCGTATAAATCAATCTCTTAACAGTACAAATAAAAAAAAAATACAAAAGTATCAAAGCACGATTATCATTCATATCGTTTACACAATAGTATAGGCTGGTTTGGCTCTTTTACTGTTTGATTTGTCATGTGACTAACACGTCACTTTCTGTGAATGTGCAGGTATTGACACGATAATCCATTATAAATAATTTTTTTACACATATTACAGGGAGTGTCTTCATTTGTGGATAGAAATGTGCAAAATGATCATAAAATGATGCTATAAGTGCTGTAGTGTCACAGTCAAAGGTCTGAAAACTGCATTGGAAGATAACTGAACAATCATTTCGTGATTTTCAGTGTTACCAAAGCAAATAAAGTCCAGCAGATATCAGCTTACAGTTGCATAGAAATGTGCTCACAACTACATTCATAAGAGAAAAACAAACATCCGAAAACTTTGTGCTAAAGTACAGATTCACTCATTAGGTTGTGATCTACAGATGTGCAGCATCACCCCAGCTGGAGTTCTGAGTTTACCAACACACCTTATTCTGAAGTAAAGTAGTGCATTTCTAAAGTTTGGCATCAAACACAAATATTTAAAGTTATTACTTATTCAATAAAATTTGACTTAAATGTCTTCTGAAAATCAAAAATTCAAAAACAAGTAAACATTTACACTTTACAGTACGAAATGTTCTGAACAAATGTTAGTGGATCAAACAAAAACAAAACATTATTATTATTATTAATTATCATCATCATTATTATTATTATTATTATTATTATTATTATTATTATTATAAGTGCCATCAAGCCAGCCCCTGCTGAGCATATGGATAGAAATTCTCCAGAATGTCTTCTATTTGGGTTTTCTTAATGGCTTGTTCAGTTGCTCTAACTGTATCCATCCATCCGGCTACTGGTCACCATCTTCCTCTTTTACCTCCTATTACCAATTGTCTTAAATCTACTTCATCATCTTCTCCATCAAAGGCCAAGTCTTTCCTTTTGTCTTCAACATGATCTTTATCTTCTCACTCTAATCTTTCTCTCTAAGAGTCATCAGGTCTTGACTTTCCACTGAGCGTTATGCCATTGGCTTATCGAAGGCTTATTGGCTTAGAGATGTTTCTTCCACCAAGACTTTTCAATCTAATATTCATCCAATAAAGTACATATGCAGTAGTGTTCAACATAAATTTTGCTGTAGAAAAACAAAAAAGCTCAAACAAAAAAAAGTTATAAAAGGAGCTCATGATTGTGCTTTTACCTGAGTTTCAAGTTGTCTGTTTTCATATTGTCCATGATAACTGATACCTGATACAGATGTGGCAGATAGAGATTTAACTGTTTACACTGCTTTCTAAACACCAGCAGCTCAATAAATAATTGCATTGATAAAGAGAAGCTTGAATATATGTATGCTGGTGTAAATATTCTGATATGACTGTATATGTGGGATATACATGTCTGAGATATAGTAGTCTAGAGTTTTGATGTCTGGGATCTTGATGTTTGTGATCTTGATCTCTGACCTTGATGTCTGTGATTTTGGCTGTAATCTTCATGACTGAGCTTTTGATTAGCAAGTCTTTGATGTCCGGGGTCTTGATGTTTAGATTTCTGATATCTCTGATTTTCATATGTATGATTTTGATGTCTGGAACCTTGATTACTGAGATCACGTTGTCTGGAACCTTGATGTGTCGAATACTGAGGCCTGGTTTCTTGAGGTCCACGATCTTGATATGAAGGATCTTGTCTGTGACCTTCTTGTCTGGAACCTTGACGTGTGAAATACTGTGGCCTGGTTTCTTGAGGTCCACGATCTTGATATGAAGGATCTTGTCTTTGACCTTCTGGTCTGGAACCTTGATGTGTCAAATACTGAGGCCTGGTTTCCTGAGGTCCACGATCTTGATATGAAGGATCTTGTCTGTGACCTTCTTGTCTAGAACCGTGATGTGTGGGATACTGAGGCCTGGTTTCCTGAGGTCCATGATCTTGATATGAAGGATCTTGTCTGTGACCTTCTTGTCTAGAACCTTGATGTGTGGGATACTGAGGCCTGGGTTCATGAGGTCCATGATCTTGATATGAAGGATCTTGTCTGTGACCTTCTTGTCTGGAACCTTGATGTGTGGGATACTGAGGCCTGGTTTCTTGAGGTCTACGATCTTGACATGAAGGATCTTGTCTGTGACCTTCTTGTCTGGAACCTTGATATGTGGGATACTGAGGCCTGGTTTCCTGAGGTCCACGATCTTGATATGAAGGATCTTGTCTGTGACCTTCTTGTCTGGAACCTTGATGTGTGGGATACTGAGGCCTGGTTTCCTGTGGTCCACGATCTTGATATGAAGGATCTTGTCCGTGACCTTCTTGTCTAGAACCTTGATGTGTGGGATACTGAGGCCTGGTTTCTTGAGGTCCACGATCTTGATATGAAGGATCTTGTCTGTGACCTTCTTGTCTAGAACCTTGATGTGTGGGATACTGAGGCCTGGTTTCCTGAGGTCCACGATCTTGATATGAAGGATCTTGTCTTTGACCTTCTTGTCTAGAACCTTGATGTGTGGGATACTGAGGCCTGGTTTCTTGATGTCCGCAATCTTGATATGAAGGATCTTGTTGCCTGTGACCTTTGGAGTCCTGATATTTGAGAATTTGATGTGTAGAATCTTTATATCTGGTATCTTGATTACTGGCATCTAGCTGTCTGGAATTTTGACGTGTGGGACTGTGATGTTTGGGATCTTGTTTTTTCTCCATTAAAAACATTTTCTGCTTCCTCTCTGGACACCACACAAATTCTGATTTTGGCTCAAAATTCTGGAAGGCAAACTCAATCAGTTTCTTTCGTTCAGACCTGTCCAGAACAGCGAAGATAAAGTAGTCTAGAACACTCTGCTTCACTCTCGGAAGGGTTCCTTCCACAAGAGTCTCGTGGAGGAAGAATCTGACCAGAGGAGCCTGGTAGTGCTCAAACCCCAGAATGCCCAGACACTTCAGGATGCGGGTGATGCGGAGGTTGTTGTGAGTGTTTCTGTAACATTGCAATAATTACATTCTAGTAAATGAACTTCATTGAAGTTAAAATATGCAAATCTCATTGTTTCCAGAATAATAAATGATGTAATGAGAGTGTGTTTAATTTGCAAAGCTCAGACAAAATTTTATTCATGTATCAACGCATCACTTTCTCAGACTACAAATGGGGAAGAGGACCAACCTGTTTAAGTTCTCAAATCTCTCCTTCCAGTGATTTGCACGATACACTCTACCACTTGTTTGATCTACCAAGACTATGCCATAGAAGTCCAGCATGAGCTCGTAAGATTCCAAAAGTCTTCTCTTTGCAGTCTTATCCTTACGGAAAAGCTAAAAAAGAAGTAAATGATTACACTCACCTCACTACGGTGGCCCACAGAGTCACATCACAACAACATTTACAAAGCAAAAACAAAAGCTAGTTGGTTCTAGTGTTTAACTTCCTAATAATAACAATAATAATAATAATAATAATAATAATAATAATAATGCAGTGTCCTCAGAGATGGTTGTAATTGTGTTGATGTAGTATATTCATGTGGAAAAGATCTATATACACATATCAGAATATTATAACGAGCCCTGTTTTGGACTGAACTCATGTTGGATGTCACAGATGCCACAGGACAGGGTTTACTGCATGTATAAATAAGTCCACACCAGTCAGTTGAATACACACCAAATACACACCAGTCAGTTGTAGCAGAGTGTACAACCATCATTACGGGCAAAGGATGTGATTTGACTGATGTCCAAAATGTCATTATAATAGGATACCAGGTGAAGGATGGTAGCATCTCAGAAATGGCTAACATTGTTAACTCTGAGAAAGGACATCTCGTACATTGAGCTTCCCAACAGCATAACAGTGGTGCCCATTAATTCCAGAGTGGAAGAACGACTTTTAGAGCAAGATTATAATAATAACAGATGCTTTATGGGCTAATGCCCATCATAAATATACACTGTAATTTAATTAATCTAATATACACTGTTATTTAAAAACGTCAGTCCTGCCCAAGCTTTAGGATTGTCTGTCTGTTGTAAATGCCCTAAAATATTCTTACTACTTACCTCAATTTCTTTTAGAGTAAGGACATGTGCACTAGAGTTCATCCCTGGTTCTTGAATTGGAAACAGCCTGTAGAACAGTTTTGAAATTAGTAAATTATGATTTCACCTACAAACTTAAAAATGTGCTTTAAATATGCATTTCTAAGTTTGTAACAATACACTCTGCTCATGATTAAATCTGACTCACAGAACTGGGTTCACAATTAAATTTTCTCATTATATTTTAAACTAAATTTGAAAAGAAAAATATGATTTTTTTCATTAAGTAAACAAGTAAACAATTCCTAATAATGTAGTTTTTTTCTTGTATTTTAAATAAATTATACTTTAAATAGTCTTTAGTGTCCTGCAATTGAAAGACATTAGCAGGAAGAGAGGTTTTACATTGTCTGTTTCTTGTGTACATTTTTTAAAATAAAAATGTAAGAATTAAAAAAGAATCCATTTCCACTGCAAACTGGGAGAAGCTAAAGTGTCTGGTGTATGGAAGCGTGACTTCTGGGAATTCTGGGATGAGTTAACCAATTTAAACGGTGATGTTTAAACAAGGTAATTGCATTAGATGGCATAATTAACAGAATGCACATATCATCAATCTCTCTGTGATTGCAATGTATCATGTCATGATGTAATTGATGTTTACCACTGAATGTAGGAGTGCACATATTCCAGTTTATGATAATCACCAAACCAGCATTGATGAAAGTCCTGAATAAATGCACCTTAAAACAAAAAAGAAATGAGCAACACATTTATATTAAACATGTTTTTCATGTGCTTCAAAAAGTAAAATCACTTAGAAATGCATGCCTACCATCAGGATGAGACGGTATCATATTTTGGTAAAACTTCAGATTATATACATCCCTCCCCTGCAAGACCAAACACAAAAACTCTAAACACAATTCACAAAGAAAAAGGAAACAACAATACAAATTAAATACTGAAAAATTCAGTTTGCTGGAACACTTACACCATCATCCCACATGTCAGGTTTTTTAATGCTCTAGAGTGAAAAGGAACCAACAGTTATCTTGTAAGACATTAGTTACTATTCAAGAACACAGACTGTACAAAAACTGATACCAGTAATAAATTGCTTAATTCTGTCAACTAGATATTGCACAGATATTGATCCCAGGGTTAACATCAGACTGTTATATTAGTAATAGTATCTAAGAAAGAAAGAATGATTCCAATTCTATAACAAGTCCTGAAAGTTAATAATATTAGAACAAACATGTAGCCAATAATTATACTAGATTTTTTTCTGATTTAAATGCACACATTTGCACTTTGCATTGAATTTTATTTTCATTATGTATTTACAAACACTGTTTTTGGAGTGTGTGTGCCATTTGAACATTGGTTCCACTTGAATTGTTTAAATGAATAGAATCTTGTTCTTAATATACACAAATGTGCCAAACATTATGAACAACATGTTAAAATGTTTTATATGCTGTAAGACCTTCGTGTACCACAGCTCCAACACTGAATCATGGACTCTACACTCTTAAATCTGCACTTTACACATCCTACTTGGCTGACAGATCCCAGTTTGTGTCTATTGGAAAGAATAAATCAAGTACTGTCCCCTGTCACACAGGGAGTTCCACAAGGCTCTGTCCTTGGTCCCATGTTATTTATTATTTACATATTGCCTATACACAGCATTATTTATTCTTATGGCCTCCATTTCCACTGCTTTGCTGATAATATTCAGATCTGTATTAGCCCATTACACTGCTGATTTGTGTACAAGAATTAACAAACTATCTTTAATACAAACTTTCTTAACCTCAACGCAAAAAAACGAAATTTCTAAATTGTGTTTCAAAGGCTGCCATCTCAGCCTACAAAGAATATATCATTGACATAGATTATACCACTGTCACCTCATCTTCTACTGTTTTAAATCTGGGAGTCAGATTTGACCCTAGTCTCTGTTTTGTTTCACAAATTAAATCTCAGATTCAACTCTGCATTTTTTTTATCTTCGCAACATCAGTAGACTCCACCCCCTGATTACTTCTAAAGACTCAGAGGTTCTGGTGCTTATGTTACCTGACGAATGGATTACTTTAATACTCCTTTCTACGACTTACCTGCCAAAACACTACGTCCTCTTCAGTATATTCAGAACTCTGCTGACAGAATCTAAGTACAGTCTAAAAAATTGCTCATATCACCAGGCCTTGCATGGATTAGCTCCATCCTATCTTTCTGCTCTCTCACAGCCTCATGCTCCTTCCTCCACCTCACTTAGGTCCTTCCATGGTTCTTTCCATGGTGAAAGTGTTCTTCAGACTGATGAGGAATGTGTTGCAGATGGTCCTATTCAGAACCTGTTTGAAAATGGTTCTATATAGCCCCCAAACAGATTCTGCTGTAGTTTGTAATAATAGAGAACCCCTTTTTGGTGCAATATAAAACCATTTTCAAAAGGTGTCTGTATAGAACCATCTGTAGCACATTCCTCATCAATCTGAAGAACCCTTTCATCATGCAAAGAACCCATTGGGTTCTTTGAGTATGCATGGTTCTATATAGAACCATTTTCTTTACTAAAGAACCCTTGAAGAGCCATCTTTTAAAGAGTGTACAAGACCTCAGAAGGTATCTTGTTGTATCTGGTATACTGTATCTGTGTGTGTGTGTGTGTGTGTGTGTGTGTGTGTGTGTGTGTGTGAAATAAAATATTAAAGGAATCTGATTGAGCATCTGTACGATGTTAAAGGATCTGTAGGACTTTAATGATCTGCTGCTGACATCTTAGGCACATCCTGAGGTCCTGACTCAGTGGTTGGAGCTGTGGCACACTGAGGTCTCACAGCATATAAAGCATTTTAGTACATTGGTCATGTTTTGGCTCATCTCTGTATATTACATTAGTAATTTAACAAGTGAATTCAGTTCACAGTTCATATGTTTTCATTCATGCCTTCATGTATTCAGAGAAGTCTTAAGTTCAAAGCAGACTGAGCAGTTAATCAACATTCATAAGACAAAAGCCCAACCAGGGCAAGTTAAATACAGTAAACAGCACTAAGAGACAATGCCAGACAAGTACGTTTTAGACACATTATAAGTGCTACAGTTACAAAAATAAGCTTTCAGTTTCATTATTATCAGTAGCCTATCAGTAAAGAAACAAAGTACACCGCTATCTCTGGTGTGAACCCTAAATCTGTCATTAGTGTATCACATCTGAAAGGTTTCATTTATCTCAGTTAACTTAAACAACAAGTTTAATTACCTTCTGTATCAGCTACAGGTTCGTTATCTAGTATGTACTGCAATAAGGTCCTGTTCTGAAAAGGAGTCGTCAGGAATTTGCTGAATACACATGTTCTTTCTCTTTCTGCTTGTACACATGCCAGTTTCTAAATCTAGTTAGATGTTGGAACCCAGAGATTAAGATTAAAATTAAGATTAACATTTAACCCATTCATGCAGTGAAACACACACACACACACTAGTGAATGTGAACACACTAGGCTGTGAGAATTTGTGCCCGAAGTGGTGGGCAGCCCTTATCTACTGGCGCCCGGGGAGCAGTTAGGGGGGTTAGGTGCCTTGCTCAAAGGCACTTCAGTCATGTCTGGGAATCGAACCGGCGACCTTCTGGTCACAAGACCAGATCCTTACCACTAGGCCATGGCTGCCCCCATGTGTGAACAGGAGAATTACTGATGATTTTACAGGCTTTTATACAGATGTACAGATACACCACACATGTAGCACATATTACCTCAATAAACAATATTAATCACTATTATTATTAGTCCATAAACACTATCAGGAACTGAAGATCTCATGGATGAAGATGGTGACCACTGAGCAAGTCTATGAGATGCCAGAACTGAAAAAGAGTTACTGACGCAGGTTAAATCCCGGATGTTACATTACTTTGATCACGTGAGGCTGTAAAAACTTACCCGACACTTATGTCTGTATTTCTGCATGTCCCTGGCAGCATGCACGTCCCTGCGTGAGCTCTGTCTTTGGTATGTTTTTGACTGTGAAGGTGTAAAGATGCAGGAAACACTCATTAAAAGGTTAGGATTGTGAATGCTATCTATCAGCACTCGATCAGTTGGTTTACCTTCAGGGAACTAAAGTTTAACTTCACTAGGGAAGTTGTGTCAGCATAAATATTTACATAATTAAGTCAACCGGTGTCCATGTTCTGTAATGTTGTACAGTAATGTGGCTGGATGGATGGATGGACATTTGTGTGGTTGGGCAACGACAGAATGACTATAAAAACCACTATAAAAACAATAAAACATTTTCTCTGTCTTAATAAAACCTCTTATCTCTGAAATGGTAACTTTGTAAAAGTTCACACTCATATCACAATATTATGCCATCCCTGGTCTGGAATGAACTCAGTTGTGACGTCACAGATGTCATGTGACTGCGTTTGCTGCATGTATAAATAAGTGAGCACACCAGTCAGTTGTAGCAGAGTGTAAAACCATCATCGGGCAAAGGATGTGATGTGACTGACGTCCTAAAGGGTGTGATAATAGTGTAATGTGTGAAGCATGGTGGAGGTAGTTTCTCATAAGCTGCTAACTTTGTGGGATGTAATAGAGCTGCTGCAGTACTGAGAATGAACTTCTTGTACATTGAGCCTCCCAACAGCATAACAGTGGTGCCGTACAGGACACTGATGACAGAGGGGAACAACGACATAGCAACGACACGCCACAATAGACCAGATAACCTCTATAAAGAACACAGGAGCAACACTCCAAGCCATAATAATCTGATATTTAAATATAATTCTAAATAATAATAATAATAATAATAATAATAATAATAATAATAATAATATCAACAACAACAATAATATCAATAATAAGAAAATAATAACAACAACAATAACAACAATAATAATAACAATAATAATAATAACAACAACAATAATAATAATGATAACAACAATAATAACAATAACAACAACAATAATAATAATAATAATAATAATCTGTCTGCAGCTGTATATTACTGCTCAGGTTTATTACACCTCTCACACCCCCATAACCATCTCTAACAGCAGTTCATATCTCAATAACTAAACATCTAATCTCTGAAATGATGTATAAAAAAGAAAAGACACTGTAAACCAGTCGATCACTGAGCTTTTTAAAATATCCTGATCTGACCCCCTTAAATAGCCCAGCCAAACTTCAGGACTGACCTCACGAGTTACTTTCATTTTCACTCGAGAGTTTCGACTTAAAACAGCCAAAAAACCCTCTAAAACCTCAACTAAACAGCAGCTAAGAGTGAGTGAGAGCCCGCAGACCTGCAGCTCGACTACTTTCTAACACACAGGAGAGAAATACCGAGTGTTAGTCTGCAGACACGGAGAGTCAGAGAGTAAACATGTCTGTAAACCTTTCTCCGTTTGGGCTTCTGTGTGTAGTCCTCGTCGTCCCAGGTCGAGTCGTAGTCCTGCTCAGATTCTTTCCGGACACTTCCTGAGTTCCCCATTTTCTAAAGTCTGAGTTCACAGAGCTGAGTGTGAGCCACAGTCAGACCAGAGGCAGTGAAACAGTCAGACAGTCTGAGTCTAAAGTTCAGCGGAACTATTTACGTAAACACACCTGCTGGACCTCCAGCAACTACTCACACTAACTCATAAATCTACACTAACTGCACTCTACACAGCAAATACGTACACACAGGATTAAATAAATAAATAAATAAATACATAAATAAATGTGAGAATGAGGAGTTTATTCATTTCAAATGTCAAAGACGTCATTTTAAACATATTCAGACTCAAAACAGATCAAATCAGAGCCACATCAAATCTAATACTAACAACAACAACAACAACAACAACAACAACAACAACAACAACAACAACAACAACAACAATAATAATAATAATAATAATAATAATAATAATAATGTATTAATTATATAATAATAATAATATTAATATAATAATAATAATATTCATAATAATATTCATAACAATAAAAATAACTATTACAACAATACTACTACTACTACTACTACTACTACTACTACTACTAATAATAATAATAATAATAGCATTCATAATAACAATTAAAATAACAATAATAATACAATAACAATAAGGATAACATTATTATTATTATTATTATTATTATTATTATTATTATTATGAACAACAACAACAATCATAACAATAACAACATAAAATAAATAAATAAATAAATAATAATAATAATAATAATAATAATAATAATAATAATAATATTAATAAGAAGAAGAAAAAGAAGAAGAAGATCATGACAAAGTTTATTGTTGTTCATAATTTTAATTTTTAAAGATAAAATTGTCATGTTTAATATTCATTACACAACCGCGACCCTGATAAGGATTAAGCGGGTGTGATAATGGATGGATGGAATATTCATTACACATAAACTAAAATATTCAAGTCTTTGTTGTTTTACTGTTGATCTGTATGACTTTAGCTCATTAAAATCTGATATCCAGAATCTCAAATCATTAGAATATTTGATTTGGAGTTTCAATAAATTACTAATCAAACAGTATCAACATTAAAACTGAAAAGACTTGAATATGTCACTTTATGGGTAAGGAAAATAACATATACGACAGTTTACCTTTAAAAATTATATAATGAACAACAATGAACTTTTCACTTGTTTTGGAGACACAAACAACTAAGAAGACACTACCTTCACTTGTTCAGCAGCACATTGAGGACACAAAAGATCTTAAATCTGTTACATTGTGTCTTTGGGATCATGTACTGAGGGAAGAATGTGAGGCTTTTTGTTTGGCTTTAAATTTGTTACAAAGACATGTATATATATACAAAATATGGACTAAAGTATTGGGACACATACTCATTCATTGTCAAGAGTATTAAAAAGAGTTTATGCTTTTGTTGGAGAAACTGTCTCTATTGTCCACAGAAGACTTTCTGCTAGATTTTGGAGCTTTGTTGTGAGGATTTGACTGCATCCAGAGTTTTAGTAAGATCAGGATGTTAGATGATCGCCACCACCACATCATCCTCAGCTCATCCCAAAAATACTGGAGCACCATCAATCCAGAGAACATTACTTTCTATTACTTTTTCATCTGTTCCTCTGGCGCCCTCGTGTGGCTGCCCCCTCCCCCGCGGGCACCCGTCCCGTCACAAGCTTCTTTATAACAGAGTTGCCAGGTTCGTTGTTTTACCACCTTTTTGTGCTTTTATGAAAATGCACTCGTAAATTTTCAGAAGTGGTTGTGGTGCTGATTTTTTGGAAACATAAAAAATTTACCACGGCCACCAAAAAGCACTTATATTAACATGGTAGAAAAGGAATAAACAGTTTAATGATTGTAAAACTGCATCAACTAAAAACAGGCAGTGAACAGCTGAGGGAGCATCGATGGAGATGTCTTAGGTAGACTTAATTAGACTAGACGTAGACCTCAGGACTAAAGGGATTATAAAATAATAATAATAATAATAATAATAATAATAATAATAATAATAATAACAATAATAATCTAAGACATGCTTTAAAGTAGAGAATATCATGGAGAAACCAAGAAAAAAGTACGATTACTTTTTGAAAACGTCTGTGATTGAATGCTTTAGATTTTGGGCTCGGCTGATGATGACCTGGCAACCCAGTTTTAAACTCCAAGACTTTGACCTTTTTTCTTCAGGCTCTCAATACAAATTCCTGCTGTAACAGATTTATTCTCAGTACAGAACTGTTGCTGGACGACATAATTAAAATAAATCTTTAGTTTTTTTGCATTTACATAAATTCTGTGTCTCGCTTTTATGCGGCATATCTGTTGGCAGTGTCTGAAATGTTAGCAATGTTGCCTGCTCAGAGGCAGGAAGTCGTGTCCAAATCCAATGTTTACATTAAAAGGCTTTTAAAACTCTGTTTAGTCCGTTTTTGAAGACTCAACAGTAAGCTGTCAGTGTTTTGACAGTGTATTCATGTCTACTGAATGTGTTTTAAACGTTAGTCAGTTATAAATGACCTTATGTCAGTGCTGCCTTCTAAGACACCTACTTAGGCAGGAAGGGAGCAAGTCATCTACGGACACAGCCGTTTTCTCGACGAATGGAATAAATATAAATTTCGAACTTTTAAGTGCAGATTTGGGCTTAATTAGTTTTTATGCGTTGTACTGGATGGATAGATGGATAGATAGAAAGATAGCTACACAGTCCTATCAGAATATGACCACCCCTGGTTTGGAATGAACTCGTCCTGGAACGTCACAGCTGTCACGTGACAAGGTTTACTGCACTTATAAATACGTGAGCCCACCAGTCAGTTGTAGCAGAGTGTAAAACCATTGTCATGGTTAAAGGACGTGATTTGACTGATGTCCAAAAGGTGAATGATAATAATCTAACTTTGTGAGATGTTCAAGAGCTTCTGTACTGAAGATGTACTGATAATTGACTTAATGTACATTGAGCTTCCCAACAGCATAATAGTTATGTACAATGACTCGTGGGTGGAACAGAGCTCTAGAGTAGACCAGTTAACCTTTATAATGAACTCTGGGCAATAAGGAAAGGGAGGAATCACCACTAACCAAACACTCTGAGCTAATGGTGAGGATTCCCGCTATTAGCTAGGTGGTCATAAATGACTGTATAGTTCTGCCCTTGTGTTCAGGTTTGTTGTTTTCCACTGTTTACTATTTTGCATAATGGCAAATTGTCTTTCAGTCTCCAAATGACTTTCACTAGATTTTTCAAGCCATACATCCAGTCCAGCTGAGACTCGGCACTGATCTTTATTTAGCTCACCGTGAGTGAATTGTTTATTATTTGGCTGTAAAAGTAATAATTTCCTTCATCTCGAGTCATCTGGAGACAGGGCCGTGTGTGTTCTTAGTGAAAGGTACACATGTTAATGGTTTCCTGGCTATGCAGACAGGAAGTTAGCGAAGCAAAGTAAACGGGCACAGCTGATATCATAATCAACCATGCTCAGTGATCATCTGTTGCTCAAAATGATATGTTTAACATCTGAAGTAGAAGCACTTTTAAAAAGAGATTTCACGAAGGTGTGGTTCTATAACAAGAACCACTTTCTGGTAGCCTCATTAGCTCCCAAGTTGATGATTCTGTAAAGGAACCAGTAAGCTCAAAAATTATTTTAGAGAAGGAAATGATCTAATGTACATACAAATAAAGTATTAAAACAACAAAGCTGACTTTTGCTTATCAGTTTCCATTTGTTCATAACACACAGTATTTGGGGCATTTTCAGCCCAATACTTTCAGCACAAAACTAACACCCCTGTCTGTTTTATTCCCTCTTTTGATGCAAATAGAAAATAAAGAGGAAAATGCAAAAAAACCCTGTCCTCTATCAAATGTAGAATACTGATTGTTTGCCCCAAGTCTGTTGCTTTATTGTTTTGCTTAATCATTTTTAGTCTTCTGACATACTTACAGACATTACCAAATGATCATTTTTCTCTTAATTTACCAAAATTGAGCCAAAAGTAAAATCTAATGAGGTGTTGAGAGTAACAGTGAATTATCAAGTAAGCAAACTTGTCATAGTTCCCTGTAGTCTTTTGAGAAACATCCATCACCAGCATCGCGTGTGCATCATCACATTACAAACATTTAAATAAGAGCTAATGCTAATTTCTTTGTTTTTTTTTTCATGGCTGCTGACAATTAGCAACTGGCACAAAGACTGCTGGCGGATCCTCTTGGACATTTCTACTGAATGGCAAAGCTGGCACTGCATAGTGCACGAGGCAGCCCGAGTGGTGGTGTTGCCTATTAACAAGGCTGAAGTACACCAGCTGAAAAAGGTATCGTCACCAGTTTGATGATTGTAATACTAAATGCATTTAATGTTTGCATATTAAACTAAAAGCAGGTTTAGTTTTAGTTTTCACTGCTTCCCCCTGTTATATAAACTAAATCTCATGTCTGATTATTTGATTTTTATGTGGCAAGTGCTCAGTTTTGGGTTATTTTTTGCATATTTAAAAAAAATATCCACTAAATTCAGATCCAGCAGGGAGCCAATCAGTATGCGCTGCTTGTTTATACTAAAGGAGTATTTTGACATACAGCGGTAACCAGTGGCGATTGCTCTAAGACTGCAAGGGAAGCTCAGCTTCCCCTAAAATGTCAAAAAATAAGTGATCAATAATATACTGTTGTGTGTACATGTCATTGACTAAATATGCGCTACAACGCACTCAACTTTTGTTCAGAATCAGCTTCTTATCACTGGTAACGACGCGGCTTTCCTCTCACTCATTCCCGCAGCTTCACAGTGCTTTAAACAGGGTGGACGCTCAGCGTCCACAGAGTTCAATGGTAAAGCAAAGCGTACAGCGAAACGAGACGAGTCATTGGATGAATCCTGGCCTTTGTCCCGCCCATCGGATGCTCAGCGTCTCTGGGGGTCTATGGGGCAGTGGGCTGGCCTCGGCTGCCCCGGACGCTCAGCTTCTGCATGATGATTGGATGATCTGTCTGTGGCTGAATCCCTTTTTGATTGACAGCTAAATGAGCGAATCAGCGATCTTTTTGTGTAAACATATGTGGGAGCATTTTTTTAAATTTTCATTCTGTTGTGAGTTGAACCGAAGACTTTCCTAAACCTCTTAGCGGCATTTTTTTTTTAAAAAACGACTAGCGACAAATCAAGCTTCTATTTCTAGTGTTTTTTTGTAGCTGCTTGTGTTTGGAGACTGACTTCTATCACTCTTTCTGACTTCTATCAAAGTTTCTGTCCAGCGGTAGCACTCACAGGCGGACACACTTCACACTAGCCTCGCGCCAGTAAAGAGCTTCTCCTGTTTTTAAAGCGGTTCAAGTCTTACACCCTCAACACCATGAGCCAAGGCCGTTTAAGCAGCCTAGCTCTGCTGGCCATTGAGAGGACACTAGTCAAGTCCCTGGAAAAGACGCTTTGTTGGTACGACAGGGTCACAGATCATTTTCTTGAAAAGGAATGGAGGGTAGAATTTACGTATAAATAAACCAACACATTTTATGATGTAGGCCGGAATTGAGCTTCCCCTCCTTGAATGACCAGCATCCGCCACTGGTGGTAACCCTACTTACGAGCATCCCTACTAACGAGTATTCCAGGTAACGAGTTGAGATCTCGGAATATTTGTGTTCCAGGTAACGAGTAAAATTCCAAGTGGTTAGCACGTTCGCCTCTCAGCGCTGGGGTCTTGGGTTCGATTCCCCATCTGAGCGGAGTTTCCATGTTCTCCCCGTGTCTGCGTGGGTTTCCTCCGGGGTCTCCGGTTTCCTCCCACAGTCCAAAAACATGGAGGTCAGGTGAATTGGGTACTCTAAAAATTGTCCGTAGGTGTGTCTGTGTCTGTGTGTGTCACCCAGCGATGGACTGGCGCCCTGTCCTGGGCTTAGTTGAATAGTGTAATGCCCTGCCCTGTGCCCAGTGAGGGGGTGGGGGACTAACCGCGACCCTAATAAGGATTAAGCGGGTGTGATGAATGAATGAATGAATGAATGAATGAGTAGCATAAATTTGTTCAAGTATGCCAACTGCTAGTGGCGCTGCGGTCATAGCATCTCCTAGATGCTAGCGTAGAAGAAGAGGTCAGTCAATACCTTTAACCGCTGTCCAGTGAAAGTGAAAGTGCTAGTGAAAGCGATGCTAAGGTAGCAAAAGGTAGTGAACAAGAAAGTTAGATAAATTTTACTTTTACTTTTCATATGATAAGTGTAACCATGCCATACACGTACGCCCGTCCTCCTGTCCTCCTTAGCCGCCAGCCTACATGAGCACCGTCGGTCTGCTCTCCTTAGCCGCCAGCCTACACAAGCGTTGTCGTCGTCTCGTTTATGTTTTAAAAACCCATATAAACACATTATTTAGCATATTAAAGTATACTGTATATTGGCCGGCTGACACGGATTAATCAGTTTTACATGTATTCTTATGGGGAAAATGCATCCAGCTAACAAGCAAACCAGCTAACGAGCTCGGCTCAAGCACGGATTAAACTCGTAAGTAGGGTTACCACTGTATTAGTTAAGGGTGGTTGTACTTTTAAACAGAGGATAAAAGAAACATCTTTTATGATCTGCTCCCTTTTTTATTTATTTTTTTGGTTCACTTGCCAGATCACAAACTTTTTTTCAACTTTGAGGGGCAGCGACAAATCCAGACTTTGTTTCTTTGTTCATTGCTGCTGTCTTCTCTTTTCTTTCCACATTTCTATTCAAAGTATCCATCCATCGATCCATTATCTTATCTGTTTAATCTTGATGAGGTTCACAGTTAGTCCCCTACCCCTTCACCGGGCACAGGGAAGGACATTACAGACTGTCCTATTGACATTATACAACAAATATTTTGAACAGTAGAAGCTAGGCTAACTGTAGCTAGCCTAACCAGTTTGTGTTGTATTGACATTGTAAGGCAAAAGGAGCTTGGGCTGTGACAAAAGGAGTTCATCGTCACATTATATCATTTAACATTTTATTTTGAATAATAATAAACAAATATTAGTTATCTATATAATTAATTATCTAATTAAGCTAATTCTTTGGTTATCTATTTAGTTATTTATCTAATTAGTTGAGTCAAATAAAGGTAAATTAAAGAAAACATACATTCATACACATTACTGCTACATGCAATAGCACAAAAACCCAAACAAAGGTTTAGCTAAAGTTTTTGTTATTTAGCATGTGAATGCTAATGTTGTTAGCATGTATACTTATTTTGTTTTTCACTCTTTCAATAGAAGCATGTTTTGTTGACTACAAACTGTAAATATTCTTTGCATGCACACAACAGTACTGTATCATTTAATGAAAGTACAGTGCACTAAAAGAATAGATAAATAAAGTGTTTTTTATTGCTGCATAAATTTAAAATGATTAAATTATTAATATGACAGCTAATAGCAAAAATGTTGTGATCATGACGGGTCACGTCAAAATCTAACAGAACATTACCCAGGTATAGAGACACAGGGTGGATTCTGGTGTACCCATCTTACTGGTCACGAGTACAATATCATGTTCAGGTCTTGCTGTGCAGCCTTTCTGGTGAGTTCGAAATGTTACCATGACATTTTAAGTCTCAATGGCTCTGGACTCGTTAAATCTGGGCTGTCGTCTTTTCACCTCCACCATTTCGGTTCCTCCAGTGTTGGCTCTGTTAATGATGAAGGGTCCATCAGTGAGGTACTAAGTGTGTCTCAATAAAGGTCATCTCTGCTGGATCTGTCAGAGTCATCAGCAATGTGCGGAGTGAATACTACATATAAGGCTACACTCTTCATAAGGCTGAGTAATCATGATTATTCTGTATTTTGCCACACATACTTCAGTGACTGAAAACCTTATCAACAGAACATGATGCCATGCTAATCACTCAATTCACACACTGTGTTCTGAATGGTTCACTTACTTTTGCACATGGTAAGTAACTCTGTAGATTGATCTAGTGTACAACAATGTCAGACATTACATTCAAAGATTTTTTTCATTTAAGAGTTGTTCACCCAAACAAGACATGATTAAAGTCTACAGCTGAAGCTACGAGGCTAATGTTGCTGGACTACACCTTTTTGTAGTTAATTAACACATTAATTAGTCTATTAGATCTTAAGTATTTTATTCTATTGTTCGTTAACATTGTTGACTTTGCAGCTCGAGCTTTAAAAACATGTTCTGCTCAAAAGAAAAATTTGGCTACAAACAGTTCAAGACATTGTTGTTCCATCAACAACAATGCAGTGTGGTTTTTGCGCTAACTGGGCACTAACTAGCCTGGCTTAAGTGGACAGTGTGTTACCATCTATGGTATGCTCCATGTTTCATTGTGTTAACAAATCTCAGTGTCAGCTCCTGGTAAGACATTACAAATGGTGTCAGAAGTGGGATTCTGCCCCCTCTTAGACTGATGGGGCCCATCTACTAGGATTCTGTTGATTCGGTAGCAACAAGTGGAGAGTAAAAAACGATAAACGTGTTTTGATGTCTGTTCATCTACCAAACTACAAAGAAAAGAGGTATGGGACTCCAGCTGTGGTTGCTCAGTGTGAGGTGAAGTAGGAACAAGCCATCACAGCATTCCTCAGAGCTTTTTATTGAAAACAAAAATAATTGATGACAAAATGGAAAATAATGATTTAATTCAAACGTGTGCATGCTTTGTAGAGCTGTATTCTGCAGAGAGAACAGGAAGTCAATAACATACATGTAAAGGTTCAGTTGGACTTGCAATGATCAGCTGTAACATTAACACCACCTTTTGTCTCCTAGAGTGTGTTCTACAGGTATGAGTGGATCAGACACAGCTAGAGATTTTAAATACTGTGTTCACTCTATTAAACACACCTACCTTATTGGTTCACATTGAAGATGTAAAGCACGTTGGGTTGGTGTTCTGGTCCTTCACTATTGGTTACACAGTGGCGGACTTGACCAACACGCAAACCACGCAATTGCTTGGGGCCCCGGATATCAGGGGGCCCGCTAGCCAAAAGAGGTTGGCAATAAAAAAAAAACAACGCAAACTTGTTTTTGTTGTTCCACACTAAAGAGATACTGTACACCACGGGTGTAATTTGGGAGTGGGGGTGGGGGACAGCGGCTTTTTCAAAAGACAGTTTTGATTCTCTGCAGATTTTTCTGTCCAAAAACAGTGTTACGCTATATTAAAAAGAAACATGTCGAGCACTAGGACCCAGCAAAAAACGGCCACTCAGTCGGAAGCCTATTTTTCTATAGACCGCCCACAAGCTCATCGATTGGCTCTGCCGTTTCTTGCTAGTGTGTGATTGGCCGTCCCAGCGGTCACTCCATCAAACTTGCGTTTGGACTTGCAAAGCAGTGTTTTGCGATTTGGCCCGTAGTCCATGTTCACCTGACACTGTAAGTTGTTAACATTTACGTTTGTTCTGCCTGTTTCACATCAGATAGACGTATTTTAATATCAGAGGTTTCATATTAAAATCCATTAACATTAGATTTTTACTCAAAAATGAGGTATAATTTTATGTAAATTAGGTCTATGGACTATACAGTTCAAACATAAGTAAAATTGGTGCTAAAGAATTGGAGTGAAGATGATTATCAAGATGTAACATAATTGGGTGATAAGTTTATATTACATGATTTAGTATGTTATTAATACTTTGTAGTAACTAATTCCTAATAAAATATTATGAATAATAATATTTAAGTAATGTTTAAAATGTATGTATAATAATTATTCGTGAATAATAATATTTTAATTGGTTTAAGCCTGTACCGCACCATAACTATAAAAAAGAATCCGTTTGATCAGAACCCCAGACATGACATTGCTTGGGGCCCCAGAACTTCCAAATCTGTCCCTGTGGTCACAGGATACTGTTGACTGGATGTGGTTGGGGCATTATTTTTACTCCAGCAGTGCTACTGTGTCTGATCCGATTGTACTAACACAACACACACTAACACACCACCACCACATCCGTGTCACTGCAGAGCTGGGAATGATCCACCACCCAAATAACACCTGCCCTGTGGGGGTCCTGATAAATGAAGGCTAACAGATGGTTTACAGTCTGTAATTGTCAGTGGAGCTGTAGATAGAAGGAGGTGGTGTTCATGTTATATGAGTCGGTTCACATGAACGAGTCAGACGTGAAGTTATCACTTGAGTGAGTCCTGACATGGGAAGCTGCTGAACATCGTGTTTACATTTTGCTCAAAACACTCCGCAGTAGCTGATGAGCTGATGCCTCATAAACAGCAGCTGCTCTGTAGGAGAAAGTCCGCTCACGTGTGGGATGGAGGCGCCTGATGTCCGCGCGCTCGTGCTCGTGCTCTGCGTGCTCGTCTACCTGCTGGCCGGAGCCGCCGTGTTCGACGCGCTCGAGGCGCAGAGCGAGCACTCCGGGCGGCGCGAGCTGAAGCGGATGGCCACCGAGATGAGGCGGAAATACGCCTTCACGGACGAAGACTTCAGCTCACTGGAGAAGGTGCTGCTCCTGGCCAGTCCTCACCGGGCTGGACGTCAGTGGACGTTTGCTGGGTCCTTTTACTTCGCCATTACAGTCATCACAACAATAGGTGAGTGTTCATCAGACACATTCAGGTCCAGTACATCCAGCCAAAACATTTACATTTTATACTCTTCTTAACTTTTCTTCTTTTAACCGGTTACGACTGCAGGTGTCCCGGTTCAGACTTCTCGTTTTTCTGTCGTTTATTTTTAGTGAATCTTTGTAGATGAAACAAGTCCTAAGATTAGGATTAGGTTTTGGATTGAGATTAAAGTTATGGTTAGGATTGGGTGTTGGGTTTAGATTAAAGTTAGGATTAGGTTTTGGATTGAGATTAAAGTTAGAATTAGGATTAGGTTTTAGGTTGAGATTAAAGTTAGGATTAGGCTTTAGGTTGAGATTAAAGTTAGGATTAGGTTTTGGATTGAGATTAAAGTTAGGATTAGGATTAGGTTTTGGGTTGAAATTAAAGTTAGGATTAGGATTTGGGTTGAGATTAAATTTAGGATTAGCATTAGGTTTTGGGTTGAGATTAAAGTTAGGGATAGGATTGGGTGTTGGGATTAGATTAAAGTTAGGGTTAGGATTGGGTGTTGGGTTTAGATTAAAGTTAGAATTAGGATTAGGTTTTGGATTGAGATTAAAGTTAGGATTAGGTTTTGGGTTGAGATTAAAGTTAGGATTAGGTTTTAGGTTGAGATTAAAGTTAGGATTAGGTTTTAGGTTGAGATTAAAGTTAGGATTAGGTTTTGGATTGAGATTAAGGTTAGGATTAGGATTAGGTTTTGGGTTGAGATTAAAGTTAGGATTAGCATTAGGTTTTAGGTTGAGATTAAAATTTCAGTTTGGGTTAGGTTGTGTGTTCAAATTAGGCTTTGAAAAATTAGGTCTAGGGTAAGTGTTAGGATTTTGTTTTGGGCTGAGGTTAAAGTTAGGGTTAGGATTATGTTTTGGGCTGAGGTTAAAGTTAGGGTTAGGATTATGTTTTGGGCTGAGGTTAAAGTTAGGGTTAGGGTTATGTTTTGGGCTGAGGTTAAAGTTAGGGTTAGGATTATGTTTTGGGCTGAGGTTAAAGTTAGGGTTAGGATTATGTTTTGGGCTGAGGTTAAAATTAGGGTTAGGATTAGGTTTTGGGCTGAGGTTAAAGTTAGGGTTAGGATTAGGTTTTGGGCTGAGGTTAAAGTTAGGGTTAGGATTAGGTTTTGGGCTGAGGTTAAAGTTAAGGTTAGGATTAGGTTTTGGGTTGCGATTAAGGCTGCGGTTAGGATTACATTATGGGTGGAAGTTAAGGGGTGGCAATGTGCATAAAGATTAGGTTTTGGGATGAGGTTAAGTTTCGTGTTAACATTAGGTATACTTAATCTAATGTAAATAATATAACAGTATGGAGCAAGAACATACAGTTCATACATGATTTACTTGAATGTATTCAGATGCTTCACTGTTGCTCTTTCTCAGATATACTGTTGATGTGTTAATGATGATCTTTTGAGAGTTTATTAATAATCTACAAAACATCACTGAGAAAATGTATTGTCCATTTTGATTTTGTATTCTGGATTGAGTGCAAATGTTAGTCTGTCCTTTTCATCATACATCTGAATGAATTTTTGCTTATGGACCTGTAGGTTATTATTAGGGGGGTAATGATACACATTTTTGATTCTGAGGTTATTATTCAATTATTTTTCATAGTTAAAATTTTAGTTTTTAAGCAGCTTTTGAAAAAATCCCATCCTTTCAATATAGCATTGTTAGTTTAGAACGGTAGCTCCAAGGCTAATGTTTTTATCAAATACTAGAACTCCAATAGTCACTTAAATAGCAAATCATGAAAAATACATCACCAAAACTTCTCTCACCTTAACATCAAGATCTTAATTAACTACTTGATATGTTTTAGGAGCCTGTTTCTAACAACTGATGTTTATATTGTACAGGATATGGCCATTCGTCACCTCGTACTGATGCTGGTAAAGTCTTCTGCATGTTCTACGCTGTGCTGGGCATTCCTCTAACGCTCATCATGTTCCAGAGCTTGGGGGAGCGCATGAACACGTTTGTACGTTACCTGTTGCAGAGGGTTCGCAGGTGTATAGGTCTGCGCAGGACTGAGGTATCCATGGGGAACATGGTGTCGGTGGGCTTCCTGATCTGTCTGGGCACACTTTGTGTGGGAGCTGCAGCCTTTTCTGATTTTGAAGGTTGGGACTTCTTCCATGCTTGTTACTACTGCTTCATCACCCTCACCACTATTGGCTTGGGAGACTTTGTTGCTTTGCAGAAGAAGTCAGATCTGGAGATGAACGGTCTGTATGTGGCCTTCACTTTCATATACATTCTTATTGGCTTGAGTGTGATCGGGGCATTTCTTAATCTAGTAGTGCTACGATTCCTTACTATAAGTTCTGAAGAGGATGGAAATGATGGAAGGGACCAAGAGGAGCTTCATGTGGAGCCTCACCGAGAAACCAATATGGCGTCTACACTGGAGAACGGATACAGCAACCATAGCCCCTTGACCCTGCCCATGGATGGTTCCAGTAGCTGTAGAAATCTCATTTCCTCTCCTTCTGAGGAAAGAATGGACTCTGACAACAGAGCCAACCTTCCATTCATTTCACAATTGAAGGATTGGTTCAACGTAAGATGTCACCTCTGCTCTCTCTGTTCCTGGATGTGCTGTGAGCGGAAAGCTCGTGATAGCGTTAGTCTTCCAACTTCTGTATCCGAATACCATGAATGCCACTCAAACCCTGTATTCTACAACTCTGTCTCCTTTAGGGTGGATGCGGCATCATACTGTGGATCTGCAGGCAGCTCAGCTTTGGTTTATCTTAATGAACGTCTAATCCCAGAGTACAGTAGACACTATACTAGGAGAAAATCTGTATAAACAAGCAAAAGAGCTCAAATGGAACTATTAAGAATGCGTTGCAGTAAATTGTGCCAACATGATTAAAAATAATATAGGAAAATGAAAAATGTTCAGAACCTTCCTCTCATTCCTTGACTGTTATCAGGTTATATTCCAAGTAATTCTGTGCCTTTTATTGTGGTCTTTTCATCATGACGTGCTGAAACACTATGTAAAAGACATTTCGAGCCTCCTCCCTATGTAGTGAACTATACAGAAAGTTAAATACTAGGACCTACACCCAACCATGCATAAATAACCATTTGGGATTCAGTCATATGTGCATGTTTCTATATTGTACAAATAATACACTGTTTGGGTTTAATACTGCATTTCCCAGGTTTGCAGAAACCCCCCCTCCCTTCTTGTGAGCCATTAGAGAGGTGATGTGATGTAAATGACAGTCTCTAGGGTTAGGGTGTAGAGTCTAGGGAGCATGTCATAGGGTGAATTTTGTTTTGGTATTTGGCCTCGGCTGCTCTGCTTGATTCGGCCTCGGCCGCTCGCTCGGCTCGTGTGTGTGTGTGTGAAACTGATGGAGAGTCTCTGTGAGACTAAATGTGTGACGACGTGCTTATTTGCATGACAAGCGAAACAGAGCAGCAGACAAAGGCTGTTAATGGCTCCAGCATTCCAGCGCGGGTGAGAGAGACGACGAAAATTTTTGTCAGTTTGGGAATTCGTGTTAAAATCCAAATTTCCTAACTTACATATCAATATATAGTGAGTAAGGAGTCATTTGAGATGCAGCATAGCTCATCTTTAGCTGTTAACTAAACTTGACGTCTGTACAAATTTTTTTTAAAAACGCTCCCTCTTGTTTTCCTCCCTCTCCCGCCCACTCCCGCCAAAAATCAGTAGCGTCCATCAGTGTCCTGACTCCTCCCAGCCACATACACATTTCCGCTGCTCCTGCAGTTATAAAATGAATTGTATTAATTGTATAGAGTACTTGAAGTGTACTTACATATTTATTAAAACAGTAAAATATTATTTAGGTTATAATGAATAATTATTAGGGCAGAACAGTGGACAAAGTGCGTTTTCCACAGATGACACTGGCTCCATCATTTCTGTAGCTGTTCATGGTCACGTGATCGGTTGCATGAATGAGTTTATGACTTTCTTACTGATTGATTAGCTGTGTTTATGTTCATTATGCAGGGTAATCATTGCATGATTATCATTTTCTAGACTATTTATTCATTTGAGGGATTTTTCTGCATGTACATTTGGTCCCGCTTTCGCATTGTCTGAACTGATTGACCGCCCGCTCCCGCCAAACAATTAAATTTAGTTTAAACCTCTAAACAAAATGAACCAATGATACTGTATGAAAGTCACAAACCTCTAGAGAAGTGTTAAACATTTTTCTGCCACTTGTATCTAGAAAATACTTTAAAGGCCTTGTGGTAGATAGTATAATAACATTCTTAAAATAATCTGATACATATGTTGTAGGAGTATAATAAAACATTGTGACGTGATACATTGCAATGCACAAATGTTTATCACCAAGATGGTCAATGACGTGCATTATGTTTATTATGCCATCTAAATCAATTGCATTAGAGGTCAGAATCTAATGTCACATGTTACTACACCACACTCTTTAGCATTTTTAGTAGCCTTTTAGCTTCTGCAATAGAAACTGGATTCTTTTTGATCAGTATCTTAAACTTTTTCACTTGTTTACGTAAGAGCTACAATAGAACATTTTAAGTACAATGTTAAACCACAGTTTCTTTTGAAGGGCTCTTATAATAGAACTTGTTTATTTTAATAATAAAAGGGCGTGGCATGTATACAGTGTCAATGTTTCAAAATGTACCTTTCACTTTGTAGTCCATACAGTCCAAATGTGGAAACAAGGCTGCAGAAAGAGCCTATTTCAAATTTCCTGTTTTTGTGAGGTCACAGAGGGACTTGCATTCATACTAACGTGTTTCAGCCTTACTTTCTGAATGTGGCACGATACAGGACATCCAGTTGGAACAGATATCATTTGCATGTCAGTTTTAAAGGCACAGTAACAAAAAACAGCCTGTTCAGGTATGAAGAAAGGTTTTTTTAATATTAATATAATAATACACACTCAAATACCCATACCGACTAGGGATGAGCGAGTACACCACTATCTGTATCTGTATCTGTTCAGCCATCTAAATGATCTGTATCTGTATCTGTACTTGGAGTACAGTCACAATCACAGATTGTGAAGACAGTCAGTTACCCAATGAGGATTTTCCTTCAGCACGAGCACGGATATTGATGAGTTTTACTCGTATCGTGATTGTACTCGTCACAAATGCTTGATCCGTACCAGCTCAACCCTAATAACAATGAATCAAAACATAAAAAAATACAATTACAGTACATTGCATTTTTGTTCTGTTCTGTGTGTGAATAGTTTGCTTTTTGTCTTCAGTTTGGACATTGCTATGATAAACAGTCCAGCTTAATGTTCAAACCATGTTGTTTATGAGTTTGTTCTGGTGAATTATGACCAGATATGAAATATTATGGCTTTCAGGCTCCTCTGCCTCCAATATGGAGGGTCCATATAGCACTGAACTCAGTGATATGCCTTCCCAGCTATGAGAGATGGTAAGGTCTGGATCATACTGCCACTGGGTCGCCGTTGTGTTGAGAATTATGGATTTGGAGAATAGGTAATGACTGAGCTCCCATTTTCCAGATGCATTACCTTGATTAATGAGTTTAACGGAATCCCATATTCCATGACTCATGTCTGCAGCGTGTGGTTTGTGTGCATGAGTGTGTATGTGTGGCTCTAGAGACTCTCAGAAACCCTTTTAATTTGTTTATACTGCACTCCCTAATTGATTCTCTCATGCTGGAGTGGTATGTACACCTATCAGCCTTAATATTTTAGATTAAGTGAAGGGCGAATATCATGATGATGGTAATCTTCCATATTAGATTCTTGCATGTTGTGTTTAATAATGAAGGTTATTTACGGAGAGTAGAAGTTCATGGTTCTAGTGATGCACCTCTACTTTTGCACAATTCCAGTGATATAGTTAAACTAAGCCAGTGGACTCTAGAAACTGCAGCTTCAGGAGCATCCCACAAGGGGGCCCCATAAGCTTGATTATAAATAGTTTAAAAAAAGATGGCAACTTTTAATTGGTTCTTTCTGTTGGTTCTTTCAACATCAGTGATGGGACACAATACGAAGCGGCAGAGACTGTTCAAATGATGTATGTATGTATGTGCATTCTGGGACTACATTCTTCACAAGGTGCCAGGGGAACATATAACATATAAGAATGTTACATAACACCAATAAGTTACATAAGTTACATAATACTGAAAAATGCAGCAAATGTACCTGTAAATAAAAGAAAAGCATGACATAAATTTGGTGTACAGGCAAGAGCACGTCCATTCTTTCTGCATTTGGTACAGATGGACACCAATATTAGAATCTGATTGTGTGTTTGCAGCAGATTTTTTTGCTCCAAATTGGCCAATTTGAGTCTTTTTAAGTTTGTAACAAAATTAAGAGACTCATATAATGGTCTGAAAACTCATATACACAGCAGGTTAGGGCTGGATTTGCATATGGTGTGCACATGGCTGCAGAGCATCTTCAAACATTCACTCTGAACAAAGTAATCAGATAAAGTCTAATATCAGCCACTTGGCACAAAATCATTACTAATGAATTTTCTCTCCACGTCTGTGCTTTTACTTCTAAAAAATACAGCATAACTCATTCAAATAAATGTACAGGGTGGGCCATTTATATGGAGACACCTTAATAAAATGGGAATGGTTGGTGATATTAACTTCCTGTTTGTGGCACATTAGTATATGGGAGGGAGAAAACTTCTTTCATGAGTTTCATTGATATCTGCTGCAATGACCTGGGTACTGTGTTCACCAGACATCAACACAATTTCTATCCACTCCTCACGTGTTAACCTCTGTGACATGTCAATGGCTGTAAACAAAGAGGAACTTGTAAATAACTCATGAAAGCATAAAGTTATGTTAAAACCAAACACATCATTGTTTTTCCTGTGAATAAGTTTCCCAATAAGTTTGATGCGTAACATGACCCTCTTCCCATTGAAAAAAACTAAAGGTGGATCCAAAATGGCAGACTTCAAAATGGCCGCCATGGTCACCACCCATCTTGAAAAGTTTTCCCCCTTCCATATACTAATGTGCCACAAACAGGAAGTCAATATCACCAACCATTCCCATTTTATTAAGGTGTATCCATATAAATGGCCCACCCTGCATAAACATAAATGCAGTAAGAATTGATGAATAAAACATGGTTTGGTCCCAGATGTGATTTGGTAGCTTCCAGCAGTGTGTCATATAGGCTTAAATTCTTATATTGAAAAATAACATTTTCAACAACAAAAAAACTTTTGGGGGTGTCCAAACTTTTGCACGTTTTATGCTGTAGTTGAGCTTTGTAAGCTGCAGATGGTGGTAGTGCTCTTTCTCCCAAGTCTCCAGCGGTGCTTTGTGAGACGAAACCCCATTAAACGTGACTGGCGTGGTGGGGAAGCAGGGCAGTCCTGTGGCAGGTCAGGCTGGAGCCATGAAATGTAATTTACTTCACTTTCAGACACATCTTTGACCGACGTCGATCGTTAATGCTCGCAGGTTACGAAAGTATCGGTATCATTATGTTACAGTGTGTCCCGGTGTAATAAGTAGGTTTGTCAGTATTTCACTGACTTTTGCTTCCAATTGCTTGTCTGTGCTATTCAGATAATGCATGGCATTACAGTAGGCACATGCCATTGAGTAGAATAGCAGATAAGCTATTTTATAGCAGCATAAAGTATGCATGGAATAGTGAATTGTACTAATTGAAAGCGCACTGCTGCTTGAATGTTCAACGCCATTAAGTTGTACGAGGCTCAAAAAACCAAGTCCACAATGGCCCTGAATATGACCCGGAGCTGATGGCTCTTTAGCAGGAACGTACTGTGCTGCTTTAATGATATCTAATTCAATTTGAAATCTTATCAATCCCTATTTGAATATGTTTCATAGGTAGTGTGCTGTGCTGTAAATGGATTACTCCTCACAGCATTACGTTACACCCTGGCCTTAAGTACCTTTTGGCGCATGTGAATAATTGATCGTGTTACCAGGCTTGTTCACGTGCATGGGCTGCCCTGCAATAAAGAGAGTTCATTGTTCTCAGGCTTTCACGGCTATTGTTGAAGTAAAGAAGAAGAATGCAGGTTCAAATGGAGTGCAGCGTAGTTATTTGGGAGGGAAAAAAAAGTTTGAGCTCATTTATTTTATATTAGCCAGTGCGCTGCATCGTGGAACAGCATCTAAATAAAGAGTAAATAGTAAAACACCCTCAAACAAACACATCCTGCACTGTCGCTAATTATTTGTTTACAAATGTGCAAACGCATGGCCAGCGTGTTCTGTGAGGCCTCACGCCAGTAAATAATTTGTAAGTGCAATAAACACATTCAATTATCTGCTAATACAACAGTGCTGAAGCGTATGCATAATTGATGGAGGCTTTGCATGCTGTATTGCATTGCTCGTGCTGAATTTGCAGCGATTGCCCTTTGCTTTAGCAGAAACCCAGCCTGGTGAAGGGTGCCCACTCTTTAACGGGATGTATGCTGGAGTGTGGCAAGGTTTCACGATCTTCCAGACCACTGGAGAAGCGTGCATAGCACAGCATCTTCAACAGCTGAATGATCAGCACCATGGACAGCGCTTAAAAAAGTTGCAACGCTTGCATAATGCATTCTATTTGCTTGGTCTTAAAACTAGACCATAAAATCAGCTCTTGGGCCAAATCATGAGCTCATCAAGATCTAGAGGAGAGCTTTTCCATCAACAGATGCTTTTAAAAGGTGCACTGCCAGCACATACACTCACCGGCCACGTCATGATGTACACTTACCTGGTATCTACACTCATTGTCCTTTTTAGCTGCACTTTAGCTGTAGGTTAATTACAGACTAGTCCATCTGTGTACTTCGTTTCACACTGTTCTTCAATGATCAGGACCCCCACAGAGCAGCTATTATTTGGATGGACAATCATTCTCAGCATCACAGTGACACTGATGTGGTGGTGGTGTGTTAGTGTGTGTTGTGCTGGTATGAGTGAATCAGACAGCACAGCTGCTGTTTTTGAACACCTCAGTGTCTGCTGCAGTAAAAATAGCGCACCAACCAAACCAGTCCAGGCTGAAACGGATGTCAAATAAAAATGAATTATAAGTGTTTTCTGTAAATAAACCCACACATGTGTTATTATTGAGCTTCGTGTGAAACTACAATTAAAGAAAAAGTAGGATTTGGGTCTTTTAAACCAGTCAAAGCAATAAATCCAAAAATAGTTCAGTTCATGATTTCTTCTTGTTTCTTGCCTTGATTGAACAGTCCTGGTTTTTTTTTCTTTTTGCCAGTTTATCCCCTTCCCAGTGTCGTAGTAGCCAGTTAGCCCATCCCATACATTAGGACTCTCCCCATCAATGCAATGTCTCTGACTCTAGGAGGGTGAAGACAAGCACAAGCCTCCTCCACTGTGTGTGATGCAGCCTCCTCCTCTTTTTGAACTACCGCTGATACATCGTCACTGGGGAGCCAACACACTCGGAGGAAAGCGCAGGATTCCCAGCTCCAAATGGACCAATCAGTAGATGCCTGAGCCAGCTGACATTACAATATGAGAGTGATGGGGAGAAATAGCGCCATCTACCTGCACAGAGAGAGCACGGACAATTCTTGGGCCCCAGCTGTTGATGGCAAACAGCATAACTAGGATTCAAACTCACGATCCTCTGATCATAGTGTCAGTGTCTTAGCCTGCTGAGCCACTCAGGGTCCACAGTCCTGGTTTGACGTTGACGTTGTCACGTGGCCGTGCTTTTGTTTTGATTTATTCCTTTTTTAATGACAGACTTGCTTTTCATTTAGAGGTATTTCACATCTTGTTTCACACCACATATGGCAAAATTACCTTCAAAAGACCCTTTCCGTTTTATCATCACTCAGAGCACTTAATACATAACGAATCACATTCTTCTCTTTATAAAAAACCCATTTTCAAAACTTGCTCCTGTGGTAGAATTTGAATAGCGAAAAAAGATAAAGGCAGCCTAGAGAGATAAAATTCATTCAAAGCATTGGACGTTCAGCTCCAAAGATAACCAACGCATCTGGACTCCTTTATGTTTTAGACATAAACTCAAAAAGAGGTGAAGTAGAGGAGAATCACAAAAAGCGAGGACCTTTTCTGGCCAAAAAATAAGAGTATGAGTGAGGAATTATTCATAACTTTCATAAAAAAGTGTTTAAAAGAGTGGTACTACAATGATTTGTCTGTTCAGTTAATCCTTAAGAAGAAGGAAAAAAAAAGCGAGTCAGATCTTTAGCAGCGACTTTGCCGCTAAATAATTCAGCATTCTGCGGTTATGGTTTTCTCCATTTATCTCTTTTGGTCCCTGACAACCGTCAAGATTTGTCAGTGCCGTTTGTAGCCACTGCGCTGTAAAGTTCCTTTCATTCCTCTCATTCCACTAAGCCTCGGTGAAAACCCAACCTTTTACAAACAAGACATTAAGAAATACTGCTATTTTCTCCACACTCCTAATATCTCCCACAGGTCTAATCCACCATCTCAGTCTTTACTGCTCTCTGTAGGAACTCACAAGCTCAGCCTGTCAGGCTTTTATGTATTATTACAATCATATTTAGTCTGTTTGTTTACATTCTGTTCTTTAATAATCTGATCCTAGACCAGCCAATGTAAAGCTTCTTTAATAATCGCAGGAGGTCTAAAGTACTGCCATTCATGTATGCCTAATGAAGCTCTTGAATGCCTTAGATTAGTGATTTACAACCTGATGCAATATATCATATTCAGCTTGCGCTTGTTGAAGACTGTCTAATTAACTGGCATAGCTGGCATGTTATGTTTGTTTTCAGTGTAAGTCAACATACAACGTTTCTAATATTGGTTGCATGTAATTTGTCCATTGCGGACAAAAAATCAGCACCTTGCATGTTCAAGATGGTACTAACGTCAGGCTCCTGCAGATGCCGCTGCATGAGGATGATCGGGCTATAAAAGTTAAATCTGGCTTCACAGTTTTGGTTGCTTGAAACTCACATGAGAAGGATGTTGGAACTGTCAACTTGCAAAAAAAAAATCCATGTAACTAGTTGCATGAAAGTTTCACCATGTAAAGCTAGCCTAAGGATGTTTTGCATCAAATGGTTGAACTGCAGTGTTGTTTCATGTATATTTAGGCTACCAAAATTGCTTGAAAGTTGTAAATCAAATCAAATTTATTTATAAAGCGCTTTTTACAACTGATGTCACAAAGCAGCTTTACAGGATTAGTAATAACAAACATCAAATCATTAATCCTTAATCCCCGGTGAGCAAGCCAACGGTGACAGTGGCAAGGAAAAACTCCCTCACAGCTGGAGGAAGAAACCTTGGGAGGAACCAGACTCACATGGGGGACCCATCCTCCTCTGGTCTACTAATTATAAGTTCTTAATAAATCACATAATCCTATGATGCTGTTCAGGTGTACTGAGATGGTGACTGTAGTGGGACAGGAATGATGATGATAATGGTAATAATGATAACAGCCATATAAACTCCAATGTGGGCAGTAGAGTAGGGCATCTGAAGCAGGTCACAGTAGTTGGTTGTTGGTGGGCAGCTGATCCAGGGAAGCATCATGCAGAGAATAGTGATCAATCTTCCATCAGCCTTAGACCGGACCGGTGGGCAGTCACTCACTTGGAAAAAGACAAAAATTGAATTTGTTCTGTTTGGATTTATAGAGCACAGGGATTATGAGACATATCAGAGTGTTGCTATTGACTCTGGCAGAACTATCTAGAACAGCCTACTTAAAAGGAGAGAGCCAGAAGGTAAACAGGCATGGGAGCTCCCCAAGACACTGGCGTCCCGCTGCTCACTGTCAACAAACCTGAGTGATTGCGAGAGCAGCGGTATGACAGCCCCAGCATCTCAGTTCACTATAAATCCCTACGCCAGTGCACCCCTGGATCTACAACCTTTCTGTAATGTAAAGTATTAAGTACCATATAAAACCAGCATTATGGGCTGCAACCCAAAGCTTGTTTATTATTCAGTGTATAAGTTGTTTCTTCTGTCTAGACCTTATTGAAGTTGCGCCTTCCAATCATCAACAATTGTGAAATTATGCATTTTTTTACTTTTATTTATTCAAAACTGTTTGGAATAAACATAAAAATGTTCAGTTGGGTTGTTCTGTATAAT
>BRDA01093282.1:0-23049 GCA_036984385.1 Crenuchus spilurus
AAATTAACACTGAGAGTGTTACATTTTGACACCCTCAGTGTTAATTTAACTCTAATAGTGTTGATTTAACACTGGCAGATTTACTGTGTATGTATATTGAAGGTTGTTATTTTTAAAGGAATTTAATGTAAGAAAAGTCCCAGCTTCCTGGCATTGTATTAAAAACCTGTGTGTGTCTTTGAGATGCCACTGAATTGGCAGAGCTTGCAGTTTTCTCCAAACCTCCCTCTCTCTGTTTTTTCAGAAGTCTGTTCTGGTGCAGTTGCCAGAAAGTGAAGCAGCGTCTAAAAAACGTTCCCTCACTGAAAAGGCCCTTTATGGAACTTTTTGTGCTCTTCGTGACACGGCTAGCTGCATGCCTTTTGTCTCAGAAGAGAGGGAGTGAAAGTGGGAGAGGGAGAGAGAGAGAGGGACAATGATGAAAGAGAGGAGAGGAGGAGAGAAGTTATGAGTCATGAGGCATCATTCTGAAAGAGTAATGGAGGTATAATAGTTGGAGATTCTCTTGGACATGTGTACCTTACTGGTAAAATAGGCCAATGAGCTTCTGCAGAATTGCATTAATCCAGTACACAGTTATTTGTTTAGTTTCTCATTCGGCATGTGCATGTTCACTGTCTAGATTAGAATTTTAATCACTTCCTGCAGTCATCCTTATCACCTCTAGCCCATATACTGGTGCCTTTGTATTCTGCTCAGCTGATGTTTCTCCTTGGCTTCATAGCTTTATGCCTTTACTCATGGCCGTGCCGATAGGTCTGCTCTGGTCAGCCTTAATCTTTAGTTGCTATAGCTGTGTTGCTGGTGGCTTCTAGCACTGACCAGCATTTCTGTCTGTGTACTCAGGCAGAGTGGATATTAGCATTGTTCCAGTCATCTCTCCAGTGCCTTCATATGCTGACTCTTCAACTGACCTTCTCTTTCAGCTTAACCTTTTAGGCAGTACACTGAGACCATGCCTCAGAAGGTAAAGAGCAGTGTTCTTCTGTTGATTGTTCCATTTTTGTGATTATACAAGGTTTATTGAAGTAATGACATGGAAGAACTGCTTTGGTTCCCTAAGTAATTAAGAGGTGGGCGA
This sequence comes from Crenuchus spilurus, assembly GCA_036984385.1. Lineage (NCBI taxonomy): Eukaryota > Metazoa > Chordata > Actinopteri > Characiformes > Crenuchidae > Crenuchus > Crenuchus spilurus. The sequence continues at coordinate 1,082 of BRDA01093282.1, forward strand.
AATGACAAAATGTCATATTGCAATATTTCAGGAAGTTTGAGATATGATATGTCAAAATATTTTCAGACATCAGCAAAGTTTAAACAGACAAAAATGAGCAAGTACAAAAAAACCCTATAAATTACAGTGGATCCTTGACTTACAAGTGAATCAACTTGCAAATTTTCCAAGATATGAGCCATAGCAACTGTGAGTGCCAAGATCAGTGCTAAGAAGAAGAGGTTGTTCTTTGGCACTGTGTAACAACATTTGCCTGAACTGATATTCAAGGTAAATGCACTTAATAAAAGCAATTTATTTCTTTACATTCTCTTTTACTGTGTGTTATTAGTTTTATACATTGTGTTATGTATAAAGTACATGTTTCTTATTTAAAAACATCTAACAAAAATTTTATTGTGGATTTTGAGGGTTGCTGGAAGGGATTAATAGCATTTCAATTCATTTTAATGGGGAAATTTAATTTGATATACAGTACGAGCAAATTGAGTTACGAGCTCCATCACAGAATTACTTAAACTCTTAAGTGAAGGTTCCACTGTGTCATTTGTATTCAACATTTTCCATTCTGTGCTGCCAATGCAATCTAATTCTGCTTACATTTTAATCAGACACAAAAAAAGCATATTGTGATTTATCATGATAAGGATCAATATTGTCATTTTGCCCAGCTTTATTTGGAATCTAATTAAGGTAAGTTTTAATAATGCTCTATAAAATTAACCAAAAACACAATAAAAAAGCTTATTCCTGCCTAAGTGTGTAATAGCTAGTAGCACACGTGAACCGCTCATTAATGACCAAAGTTTAATATAATAGTATGGAATCTGATTTTACTGCAGCTTTTATTTTTTTTAAGTCACAATTCCTTAAATCTCGATGCAGAGCTGTATATTCACATGAATGGAAAATCTGGTCAAAAATCCCCTTGCCACCTAATTCAGTATTCAGAGCAGGCAAAGATAAAATTTTATGTTTTGAGACCAAAACTAGTAGTGTTGATTTTTTCCATGCACTGGTTGATGTATAGTGTGCTGCTAAAATGAGCTGACATAGTGGATCCTCAGTTATTGTTTGCCCTGGTTATCATACAATTTGGTTATCGTCTACTTTTTTCTGAAATTGTTCCGTTTATTGTTCGTCCACCCGGTTTTTGTTGGCATGCCCCCGTCATTCATTCTAGTTTTGTTTCACGTTGTTTCACTAGGTTTGTTTCTTGTTGTTTATTGTTGATAACACTCAAAACAAACTAAAACGCATTGCACTAAAGCGACTGTGCGCAGCCCTACTGCCCAAAAACGCATGTACAGGACAAAGGCTACCAGCTGAACCACAACAGCATACTCTAAAACGGAGAGTAAACCTGTACGAGTGATGTTATATGTTAATTTATCAGTTAGTGTTGTATTTATTTCTCACTGTTTTCTCTATGTAAAACTATAGTTAATCTATATAAAATGTATTTTTGTTAAAATTTGTAAGTGTCTGTAAGAGAGAAATTGGATTTACATGATTTCTTATGGGAAATATTGTCAGTTATCATTTGGTTATCATCAGGCACTTTAGAACTGATTAATGATCCACTGTATAGACTTCATGTATCAGTACAGCATTTTTTTGTACAGTTTATGTAATACAGTAATTAACAGATCTGAACTGTTATTTAAAATAAAAATACATCCAAGCCTTACTTTTAGCATCAGAACATTACATTAGCAAAACCTTGAAGAAAAAACAAACATGCAAGAAAATAAGTTGGAGATTACTATACCAAAACTTATCCAGTGTTCTACCATATTTATTAAAGATTTCCTCAGATTTATGAGTTAAAAAAGTCGTATCAGTTGGGAAAGCAATATTAAATTGAAAAGACTGGAGTCTGTTTAATGTTTGACAATTTAAAGTCAGCTGCAATTATTTTTATGTAAAATAAACAGCTGGTACCAATACTGATTTTAAACTGCTTATAATTGGTATCGGACCGGGTCAGACATTCTGTAGCTTTGCAGGATTTAATCCCAGCTGTGCCATGTAATTTCTCTGGCTGAAGAGTCTTGGAAAATGGAGTCTATCTGACTGTGAAGTTAGCAATTTGGAGAACAAACACCATATTTTTTTAATGGAGGCATTTAGTTAAGTATATTTTGATGTGCCAATTTGTTACAGTCTGTGTTGTGCAGAACATGTATTATTGAGCTAAGCTGCAGCACCACAACAGTGATCATGGGGGAGACATGTGACTAAAGGAGTCAATGGAGCTCCAGTCATGCACACACATGGCACGCTGTGCCAAGGCCTGAGAATGGGGTCAGTGAGGGCTGTGTTATTCTATCTCCATTTATTTAGCCTCTCTCTCTCTCTTGCTCTCTTTTCCTCTATCTCTTCCCCCAGGTGTGGTGGTCCCAGCACTGTTTTTTTGAAGGAGACTTGCTCTCCAGTTTTTCTTGCTGCCCTGATGCCCCCCTGCAGCATTGTTGCTTCATGATCACATGACCTTGGATATGGACGCAGTCCTGTCCGACTTTGTCCGCTCTACAGGAGCTGAACCTGGACTGGCCAGAGACCTGCTGGAGGGTGAGAGTCACTGACTGCACTTCTGTACCTAATTTTTTAGGGATGGGCACAAGTACTAGTGATCAAACCACATTTTCAGCTACTCACGATTCACAGAATGATAAATCAACATTTTCTTTCATTAGAAAGCCATTGGTAAATTTGGTTGCTCATTGGAATTGTAACCAAGGCCTGCCTACTTTAATAGTGAGTGGCACAGTATATTGTTTGGTCATTCTTGTTGTACTATGAAATAGGAGAATTGCAAAATGCAGATTTTTGTACTGTGTGCAATGAGCATCCTGACCACCCTCAGATGTTCCCGTTTAGCTTTGAGGGCGTTTTGAAGACACAAGGATGTCAAAATAATGCAGACTGATCTTTAATCTTTAACACTTTCTGTAACTCCTATAAACATCATTTCACTTCTCAAATATCACTGTTTTCGTCTGCTATATAATATATTTAACTGAAATTGCTGAACCGAACAACCAATGATTTATAAAGGAAAATCATGAAAATCTTTTTCATACCACTGTATGTATTTTACTGCAAGGTTCTAAGGCACGTGGCCCTAATTGCAGTTATATAGATTAGTCTGTTTGCAATAATTTTCCTGTTACAAACTTTAACAAATATATGCCTATGTAGCAACAAATAGAATGTGAACTGGGTGCAGGCCCTCTGTTGTGTCGATGCACATATATCTAAATAAAAGTAAACAGAAAACACATTTATTATGATATGTCATGGGTTTTAGAAAAGCAACAAAAAAAAAAAGTTCTGGCTTGGTGCTATAACACTTGTAAAGGGAAGTGAGTGTTTGACAACATTTTAATTGTAATTATTCTTCTAAAAAAAAAGACATCGATAACCCACAAATGCTGCTACTTCAGATGCTCAATTAATAAACACTATTAATGACTAGGAGGTATTGGTCAATAAAAACTGTCAACACGACATACTAGAATAGGAGATATCAATAAACAATCACAATAAACACTATTAATCATAAGGACAGGAGATATTAGTCCATTTAATAACCACACTAAACACTATTATTTACTTGAATAGGAGATATGTTCAAGCATTTTTTTTCAACCAGAGTATGTCTTTGAAAAAGAAAAATGTTCCCTTGTTCAGCATTTGTGAAATAAGTGTTATAGAGCTAATGCTAGCTCAAAGCACATAGTCATGACATTCCTACGTCCCATGATGCCTTGTGCAAAATATGTGCTGAACTTCCATTGGAGTTATACAGAGTAGTACTAAAGTTAACTGAGCTATAAAACAGTGATACTGTCCTATTGCACCCTTCTGTTAAAAGTATGTGCTGTCAAAAATTTCCTGGACTCAGAAGTTTAGTTTCATATGTGACCCAGGAGTGTGCGTTGGAGTGTTTAGCCAGAAAATTTCTCTGAATGCACATTCCTACTTTTTATGCATCATAAACAATCCACAAAATCCACACAAACTCGCTGTATTCTTTCCGATCAGCTTGATCAGCGACCAGAAGCTACTCGGTTAAGTCCTCCAAGCCGAATGTACGCAGTGAGGTAAAGCCAGGACACACTCGTTGCATGTTGCTAAGCAACACTTCTTGCAGATAAGGATATGAGTTTAAAAATATATTGTCCTGCAGCATGCGCAGGCAGCGCACGCACCGCTGAGCTCTGTTTGAACAGGAGGCCGTAACGGAATGTCTCACTGCCATGCGCTGGTCATATTGACATTCAGTTAATGTTCAAACTCCCATCAACTGTCCATCTCTCAAACTGGTGTGCAGGCTTTTATATACACTCTGAAAGAAGTGCACTGTGTTCATATCATCCTTTTTTCCCCACCTCAGGAAAGAACTGGGACCTGACTGCTGCATTGAGTGATTTCGAGCAGCTGAGACAGGTGCATGCTGGGAGTCTGTCCTATACATTTCAGGAAGAAAGGGAGCAGGCTGTGGTGGAGAAGGACATGGCAAGGGTGGGTCGGCCCCTCCTGCACCGGCAGGATGAAGTGGTACAAGGTACAGCCACACTGCTCTCTACTGCTTGGCAGCATTAAAATCTGCTGTTAAGACATTTTATCATCAACGCTGGCCTTGCTTCTCTCACCTCTTTCTCTATTTTTGACCTATAAATACAAGATAGGTATATTTAATCACAGCATGATCAGACATAAATATTTTTTGTCAGTCTAACTGGCCTTCAACTGTCTTAAATATTGTATGATGTAAAGTTTTTTAAGCATATTGGCAGCGGACAAAGACTTGGTTTTGCATTTACTCTAGAATAATATTTAGGTTTCACAGGGCTATTACATTAATATAAAATATATATCTTTTATGTTTATATTAATATATGTAATATAAAACCATGATGTATTCCATTTGCTGTTAGTTTTTTGAAGTTATTCTATATTAAAGCTTTTTTAACATATTAAAATACAAACTGTTCATATCAGTGTTATTTTTGACAGGTGATTTTGATTTAGTTTTAGTCCTAGTCTTCTGACTAAAATGTATATTAGTTTTAGTCCAATTTTAGTAATGTAGTTATTGTTAGTTTTAGTCTAGTTTTTGTTGACGAAAACTGAAAACATTTTAGTCTAGTTTTAGTCAATTAAATGTTTAAAATATTTAATCTAATTTGTTTTATTTTTTAGTTATGCTATTTTAAATTAGAGCTATTTTTAGTTTTTTTGCTTACTGTTATTTTAATAAAACAAAAGTCTTTAATTTTTGTTACATTTAATAACACAATGACATCAGATATTGTGGAAGAAAGTTGGGCCATTTTTCTTTTCCTAAAACTTTGCGTTTATTTAACTTTTACATGACAAAATGTAGTATGTAAATACAATTTGGTATCAATGTGAATAAACACACACATTAACAGCAATCCCTTGACAACCTCTTTAAAACAAGAAATTATTTATATCTGCATAAATATCCAGTATAACAAACAAATAGCAAACACATGAGAGAAGTCTGCCCTCTGAGCTTTCTGTCACAAACGATAAAGGTTAGATTAAGGGGGAAAGAGTTGGGTTTCTCAGTTGTGCTGGCCTTTCCTCATTTCTTTTTACTCGTTCCTGTTGGCATTAAGATTAACTAAGTAGTTAACCGCTAGCTAGCTAGCTACATTAGCTACGTTAGCTTACATTTTTGTAAAGCTCATGGTGGTGAGAACTGAGGACCTCTTGAGGTTCGTAGTGCTTTTCACAGTTATTTTAAATCCACAAACTTTGCACTTTGTTTTTTGTGTGGCAGCGAAAGTGAAATTACTTCATAAATCGCTTCTTCTTTTCCCTCGAAGCTGCGGGAGTGAAGTCAGCACGTTGTGTTGTTAAACTTCACCAGTGTGACTGTCACAGGGGAGCCTTAACGTGCTTTGAGAAAGTCAGACTTGCGGCAGGTTTATTTTAAAAAGCGGATTACTGGACAAAAACATTCTTTTTGTCCTTCTGTGACATTTTTGTTTCGTTTTTATTCGTTGACGAACAGTCTTAATACTTTTAGTCATAATTTTCGTTTTAAAATATTAGTATTTATTTAGCTCTCATCTCGTTTTTGTTGTGAAAAAATGGTTGTCAACGAATATTTTTTGTCATAATTATTGTTAACGAAATTAACACTGGTTCATATTACTTTTTTGTAGGTCTTTTTTGATGTGTTTCAAATGTTTGTATTGATTTGCAGCCACAGAGAAACGGCTGTCGAGAGGAATTTCTCATGCCAGCTCTACTATTGTGTCGTTGGCCCGATCTCATGTGTCCAGCACGGGGAGTGGGGGCACTAATGAGCCGCTCCTGGACACACCCCTCTGCACCTTCCAGCTGCCTGACCTCACCGTCTACAGAGATGACTTCCGTGGCTTCATTGAGAGGGACCTCATTGAGCAGTCCATGATGGTGGCCTTAGAACATGCTGGTTAGTTTCCACTGTGGTGTTAATGTACTTGAGTAAAATCAACTATGAATTTTATTTTACATTTCAGTACTATTAAAGTATTTCCAATCAAGTGTGTAAAGATAAAATAAACAAAGCTCCAAGCCAAGACATAAAACCAAAATGACAAAAACAACTAATATAAAACAGGAGAGAAGAGAAAATTAATTTTAAAATTTGCAGAGATTGTCATGGATTTTTACCTTAGCATTTTTAAATATGAAATTTTTTGGATAATTTATTTTAACATAAAGATAATACCATTTTATATTATTAAAATCTGTCCTGACATTCCAAAGTCAGTATAGTTTGCCACATTCAGACTGATTAATTGATGCAGTTTACATCCATTAACTTGCTCAGGATAAGGCTGTGACTGTATGGATACTGTTTGCCACATTTTCTATCGCTGCATTCTATTGGTTTGCTGCGGTGTTTTGTCGGTATGCCACATTGTTTTGCAAGTTTGTTGGGTTTCATATTGTTGCTTTTTCTTGGTTTGCTGCAGCACTTTGCCAGTTTAGAGGACTTTCTATCACTGTGTTTTGTCAGTTTGCCATGTTCTGTTTTACTACATTTTGTCTGTTTGCTGCAAAGGTTTTTTTGGTTTGTAATATTGTGAATCACTACATTTTGATGTAAACAATTAAATGCAAATGCATGTCTGCATGTTCATTTTTTAGTTTGGATTAGTTTGGACTTTAAAAAAAATCTGGCTTGGAGACCAATAATCCAGAAATGCTGCTGCTCCAGATACTCAATTAATAAACACTATTAATGACGAAGAGATATTAGTCAATAAAAATTGTCAACACTGCATACTAGAATAGGAGATACTAATCGATAAACAGTTACAATGAACACTTCATTTTGAATTCCCAATCTTGAATTTCTCTATTGTGGGACTAATAAAGGATTACCTTATTTTGATAATTTGCTGCAGTGTCTATCACCATTTTTTCACCCTGTTTTGACAGTTTGCAGCTATATTTTATAGGTTTACTTCATTTTGTCAGGTTTTCCTGGTTCAAATAAACAAAAACACAACCTCACTCCACACACACACACACACACACACACAAACTTGCAATGCTGACTGTAATGAAATTAACACTGCAGCAGGGATCACATTAACGCTGTATTGCTATAATATGGTTGTTTTCAAAGCCGTAGTCCTGGATCAGCTTTTCAGTTCTAGGTGAAGCTTAATTTCCTGCTAGAACTGCGAGATGCAGTTAAGTATTTGTATTCCACTGGTTGTAATGTCATAATGATTTTATAACAAATGATGCAAAAACATAGTTACGCAGCTATATAGGAAATGTTTGTCAGCTTGGTTTATTTGATGTCGTCACTGTTCTATAAAATATCTTTAAAAAATAGTCAAACTGTATTTTGTTTGCTTGTTTTGTTTGCATACAGGCCGGCTAAATTGGTGGACAAAATTGGGGCCTGGCTGTCAGAGCCTATTGCCTTTGGCTACTAGTGGAGATGGAAACTGTCTCCTCCATGCTGCCTCTCTAGGTGGGTTTTTTTTAACTGTACATTTATCCAAATATCAGTTCAGAGCAATTAAGTACACTGGCACAGGGTGTATTGACCAGGGTACACTTTAACAAGTGACTTCTTGTAATTACACAGTGACTGCAGTCCCAGTCAGAGGAACAGTTCACTGAAAACGCCAACAGTAAAACACTGGATAATTCATCTGTTTACATAATGATGCTTTTATGAAGGAACTCACAAATCCCATTGCTCCAGCAGCTTAGCACATAGATGTACAGAACTGTGCAAAAGTCGTATGCAACACATTATTTAAGATCATTTGTCTTGGCCCATGTGTATGTTTTTGTAATGAGCAATAGTTATGAACTAGTTTGAAAAACAAAGCTTGCTTCCAGATTTTCTTGATGCTTTCAACCACCATGGATTTAAAATAATCAAGTATTGATTAGTTAAACCAGCATCATATGATTGCTATAAATATAGTTTTTTCCCGTAAAATTCACTCTGATTTTTATACTGTAATGTATATTATTATATGTATATTATTAACATTATAATGTAATGTAAAGGGATAATTTGAAGAGCACTTTACTTTACATACTATAACTATCTTCTGTGATTGGTGAATCCTTTGAGAAAACCTCAAAGCCCACTTTTACTTTGCATATGAGTGTAAGATAACTGAATCAGTCTCAGAATTTGGAAATTTCTACGATCTTTAGAATAAAGAAAATAATCAGAAATAATAAGAATAAAGAAAATCATCCCAGTGACATTATTATAAATGATATGAAATATTACATTATAAAGGATAAGATGTCAAAACTCATGGGGGTTACACTATCTTGAGTGAATTTTCTGTTCTTTAAATAAAACAGGGTGCCCACTGAAACCTGATTGTCATCCCATTGATTGAAAACACATCACTCTAATTTCACCTTCAAATTAACTGCTAATCCTAGAGATTCACATACTTTTGCCACTTATAAATATGTAATATTGGATCATTTTCCTCAGTAAATAAATGAACAAGTGTAATATTTTTTTCTCATTTGTTTAACAGGGTTCTCTTAATCTACTTTTAGGATTTGTGTGAATATCTGATTGTTTAGGTCATATTATAATACAGAAATATAGAAAATTCTAAAGGGTTCGCAAACTTTCAAGCACCACTCTACTAGTTAAGTGGACATCACTCAACCCTACTGTGTATGGTTTCTATGCATTCTTTAGTAATGCCTATATAAATCTGCTTAATTATAATGAAATAAAGCACATGCTAATCCTTTCTGAGGAGTGTAATAAATACAGGCATTAATCTTTGCCCTCTGTGCAGGTATGTGGGGTTTCCATGATCGTGACCTGATGCTGCGGAAATCATTGTATGCACTGATGGACCATGGCCAGGAGAGGGAAGCACTGAGGCGCAGGTGGAGGTGGCAGCAGACCATGCAGAACAAAGAGGTGAGTAAATACGCACCTGCTGTGATAAGCTGTGTTCTGGTTTGAATAGAGGTATCTGACCTGTTGACTAGAGAATAAATTATCTTTGAAGCTTACAGTCAGTCAACAAAGTCAAAAATGAGTGCAGCTGTTGGCCTGTGTTCCTCTTACTTCTCTTTTTGTCTGTAGTCAGGGCTGGTCTACACTGAGGAGGAGTGGCAAAAGGAGTGGAACGAACTGTTGAAGCTGGCCTCGAGTGAGCCCAGGATACACTACAGCACTAACGGCACCAACGGGTTTGTTAGCCAATGTTTTTTTTTTTTTTTGTTTTTTTTTTAGCTGCTTTGTTTAAATGAAAAAAGCAAAGACGTTTTCAGTGTTTTTCTGTGTACTTCTTCTATCATCATAGAGTTGGTTATCAAAGAGAATATCGTCATCTTTATCTGGTAATAGAATGGCAATCCTATTGACCTGAAACATATTTAAAGGAATGGTTCACCCAGAAATCATATTTACATATTCCAACTTTCCCCAGTCAGCCAAGACATGGTGGCCTATGTATGTTACGACTTCTTTTGAAACCCTTCTTGGTAGCCTGCCCCTGCAGTATAAACCAGTGGGTAGGTGTTTGAGGATATCTGAACTTGGTAATTGATCCAAAGCCACAAATGACAATTTTATTGTCAGACTGTAAAAAAAAAAAACACACACATTACAAATGGAATCAATCAATTCACCTTTATTTTCACTCAGAAATACAGTGAGGGTGACTCTCATTCAGTGCAAATTAGCATATACAGCTTAAAGTGATTGAAAAAGAATTTTTTCATTTTAATCAGGGTAAACGGATAAAGGATAAATCAAGCAAGATCAGTGGAAAAGAAATTTAGAGAACGTTTAAGATAATTAAACAATTAACCATTTTAACCTAAAATGATACATAGGCAAACTAAAATTTTAAAAGATATTAAAATTATTTAAGGTAGTAAAAATAATGCATAAAAATATTAAGAAAACAGAATTTTAAAGAAAATTTCTGGGGGAAAAAATCAAAATAATAGTATAATACAAACATTTAATAAAAGCTAATAAAAATAAATAAAACCAGTCATACAATTGAGAAAATAACAAATGAGATGATTGGGAAATATAAAAATAACAATGATCAGGGAATACTAAAATTTGATTTAAAAAATGAGAAAGTAAAACATTAACTCAACTAAAACAGACACAAGCTATGTGGCAAGAAACTAAAAATTTCAATGATTAGATTGAAATAACCAGGCTTCTACTAAGCCAACATGTGTAAAGATCATTGTTTGTTTATTTGCAGGGCTGAATCTCAGGAGGAGCCAGTGTATGAGAGTTTAGAGGAGTTTCACGTGTTTGTGCTGGCTCATGTGCTTCGCAGACCGATAGTGGTGGTAGCCGACACCATGCTGAGAGACTCTGGAGGAGAGGGTATATACATACAAACACACATACAGACTTCAACTGGCTATCATTTACCATCACAATCCATACATTTTTTCCACATTTTTTCCCCTAGTCACTTTAAGACTCAAATCTACAAATGTTGCTGCTCCAGATACAGTCTTTTATGCTAGAAGGTTGATGTAGTAGTGTCACTGCTTTTTAGCTCAGTTTTGGTGTCTCTCTGGACTCTTTACTCTTCATTTGGACTCTCCACATATTTTACACAGTGTCATGAAACAGGCATATTATGGATGCACTAGAATAGGAAGTATTAGTCCATCACCAACCTCAATAAATACTATTAATCACTACAATGAGTGATTTTATAATCACTTAAAATATGCTAAATGTTCATCATAGCTGTGCTAAAGCCTATAAGTTTACCATGAATAACTTGTAGGAAACACCAAAACTGAACACTGTCACTGTCCTATTTCATCTTATATATATATATATATATATATACTGTCTGTTAGCACATGTAACTTATCAACTTATCTGCATTGTTATTTTGGTGCTGTATAATTAATACTTTTGGACTTTTCCAGCTTTTGCTCCAATACCATTTGGTGGGATTTACCTACCACTAGAGGTCCCAGCTAACAAGTGTCATCGCTCACCACTGGTACTAGCCTACGATCAGGCCCATTTCTCTGCCCTGGTTTCAATGGAGCAGAAGGACAGCTCCAAAGAGCAAGGTAGGGAGGGTGCGGGGAATTAATGTTTATTAACTTTAGGAAGCCTCGTGAGGGTGTATTTTTAGCTGTGTACATGATGTTGCCCAATGACCTAATTCAGGATTATGAATGTGACTTAGTCTAGCCACATAAAATAACAAATGGATATTATCTTCTTTGTCTGATTACGTTAGATGGTGGTAATGATTTGTTTTGCCTAAATAGAACAGTCATCAACATCATCTTTGGTGGTTTGTTCCTCTTTGGATCACTTTGAGTGGGTACTCACCACTGCTGACGGGGAGTACCCCACGTCTTTCTGTTTTGGAGTTACTCCCACCCAGTCTTCTGTCAATCATAATCTGGCCCTTTGTCAAAGTTACTCAGATTCTTATGCTTGACCATTTTCAAATGTTTAATGCTGGTTACAGGGGGAGCATGTAGTACAATGAGCTCTGAGAGTATGCTACTACTAGTCATACACCGGTCAGATGGTTTTAATATTGTGGATCTTTTGCAGAATAGCTTCCAAATGTGGACTGGACATCTTAACAGCATTTTAAATAGCACATCAACCTCTTATATTTTCATAATATACGAAAATGATGATAATTTAAATAAGAGTTCATTGAGGAATAGATTGAGACAGATTTATGTGCTTGGGCCTGTAATTCTGAAGCACTTTAACAGTAAAGAAGCTAGTTAACCAATTTGTAATTGAATATTTCCTTTCCTACAGTGGTCATTCCTCTGACTGACTCTGACCATAAAATGCTGCCTGTGCACTTTGCTGTGGACCCGGGCAAGGACTGGGAATGGGGCAAAGACGACGCTGACAATGTGATGCTAGCCAGGTTTGCATCCTTACTGTATTCCTGTTCTTATGGTAGATACTTTTTATTTACAGCTTATGTAGACACACTGTTGCTGTGTATTTGTTAGGGAGCCTATGGTCATGAAAATGACCTTGAGGTTATAGCACTAGCATCTAGTTTCACTTCTACCCTTTGTAACCTTAAGAAAGATTATACAACAGTGCTTGCACTGTAAGATACTTGATGAATGTGGGCCTGAGAGCTGTAGAATGACTCAGACCTGTGAGTCAGAGTTTGAGCAGCAGTAGGCACACTAATGCCAGACCGGGCTGAATACATTATCCAGAATGACAGCAGTGGCTTCATGTGACTTGGGGCTGCATTCACAAAGAACAACAGGGCAGATTCCAGTTCAGAGGGAATTAAAAAGTTCTTCCTCACCATCTACTGCCAATATGGGATGCAGAACTATTAAACAAATTTTGTAATTAATGTTTTTTATAGACCCAACATTTTAGAACAAGGTTAAAATGAAAAAAGTAAGAAAATAAAAGACAAAAAATGGAATATAACAGATATTTTGCAACTGGTGGCACTGAGCATGCATTAACAGTGCCAGTGGGGCTCAGTACAGCCATATTCACCATGGAGGCCAAAGAGGATCTGCAGTTAAATGATAGGTATCTGAAGTTTTGGCTTGTAGATAGATGGGTCTGGGATCCAGGCAAGTGCAGGATATTTGACATCTTAACCTGTATACTTTCATGCAGCTATTAGGAAAAAGGTGTTTGTGATTCACATCTGGATTGATGAGCTTATTAAGAGGAGATATGTGGGTGTGATTCCCTGTGTTTTTGATTGAAAGTAACAAAGACACTCAGGAAATCAATAAGGAGTGACCCAACTCCCCCTGAATGGTTGTGTGAAACTGACCAATGGAAATCACTTAGGACTGATCCACATGAGAATTCTTTCATTCTTCATTCAGTCCACATTTGAAACTTGTTGAAGTTAGACATTTTTACATTTATTACACATTTATCTTATATTTTATTAATGAACCTCAGTACTTTTGACTTTAGTGAACCTATTTCAACACCAAAACAAATTGTTTATAGTTTTATAGCTATTATTTCTCAAATTGTGGGCAAACGGTGCCTCATTATTGATAGAGCTGAGATTGGTCTAAACATTTTGATATGAAACATATTATATGCAAGAGTCTTTAAAGGCGATTTTAAGGAGAAACAGGACAGGGTGAGTGGAATCGTTTCAACTTCAGATCAGTTTATTACAATCACAATTCTGTGATTAAAGATGCTTTAGGTAACCTGCATGGATTTCACCCAAGTGACAATCAAGATGCTGAACTGGTGAGGGCTGTCCTGAAAATTTTAAGGATTATTATCCAGCAGCTACACTGAAAACACTGTGAATTGGTTGAGTTATTGAGTTGGGGTTAGAAGCAAGACCACTGGTGAATATAAGGAGATTAAAAGGTCAAAGAACTGTGGTTTAATATTAATATGAACAGCATCATATAAATTGTAAAGCTGTATGGATTATGCTTAATGTGGGTAGGGCATGCAGTGGGAGGCATTCAGGCCGTACAATATTAAAGTAGTACTGTTTACAAATTAGTTTTCTGGAGAAAACATTCAAAGAATAGTGGAAAAGTGGTCTGAGATCATCACTGTTCTATTTTAAGATGCTTTGTGGATTCAGGCCCTGCTGTCTCTGGCAGGGATTGGCTGATGCACTAGATTAGCAACACTAGTCCAATCCTTAGTGGAGATTATCTCTAAATGCTTACTATGAAAAGAACACAGGGGAACCTGCAAATAGCACAGAGCTGTTTATTTATTATCTTGTGGCTTCAGTTTCCGTATTCCATTAGAAAAGCATTTAAATGTGTAGTATTACGCATGTTATACCAAAAATAAGAGTCATAACTTTTTCCCCTCAAACTTGGAGAGAACCACACTTAGAGGAGTCCTGTGCCATTTTGGATGTTTTTCAATACTTTGGATGATGTATTTATATACCATATTTAAAAATGTTTACCATGCCAACATTACCTAAATGACATTTATTATTCATTTTGAAATACGGTATGAACCCAACAGAACACATTTTGGTTAGAAGGGTTAGGTCTGAGTGTTTTTTGGAGGGGTTTGTTTTGTCCATTTGGTTGAAGCTTTGGTCCTGTCACTTTCTTCTTCCTCAAGGGCATGTCTCCTCTCCCACCTCACTTTTTACTTGGTCTATCAACATTAAACAACTAGCAGAGAGTTTAAAACCAGCACTTTCAAAGGCGATTGACAGCAACACTCAATGTGACTTTGTTTTTATGCTACAGTGTCTTGGAACAGTCAAGATCCCTGACAACTCCAGAGGCATAGATTTCCAGATTCTTTTCTTTAACTGTATAGTTATGTCTCACCTTATAAACTAATGCTTTGTCAGACCACTACAAACTGAAACATGTTCACTATTTCTTAATCTGTATCAAATGTATGTCTTTACAGACCAGTCAGTGGCTCTACTTATCCTTTCCTCATCCTTACAAATTAATAACAACTATTTATTTTGTTTTCCAATAACTAGCATCGGGGTTTGGGCATCTAACAAAACTTGTGGTCAAATATGAAATTTAACTTGTTCTTACTAAAAGTAGACAGTCTACAGAGTGATGCGTATAGAAAAGCTTCACCTGAGCCTTCTGCTGTGTTGTCTTCTTTTACAGTGTTACTTTATCTCTGGAGGCAAAGCTCCATCTGCTGCACACCTACATGAATGTAACGTGGCTGCCTCTACCTTGTGAGGTACAGGTGAGTTTCTGGCCTCTTCAACTGACAGACTGGTAGCTCATTGTAAGAATATGCTTTTCTTTTAAATGCTAACCTGTGACTACTGCTGTAATGGAGTTTGAAAATGTTTTGTTGATTGGCTTGCAAACTAGGTATTATAAATGCAAGGAAAACAAATCAGTGAGTTTCCACATTAGGTGATTTGTTTTCAGAATGAAAGGCTTTCTCTGTTAAAATGAGTTTACTTGTAATCAGCATTCTGCTAAGCCTCCCTCCTTGCTGCTGTTTCTGTGTTTGATATGTCTTGAATTTGTTTGTTGGCCTGTTCAACTGATAAGGAATTCTTCACCCAAACATGCTAAAATTGCTAATAACGAGTAATACAAAGAATGAAAAGGGACATTATTTTTCGAAAAAACAGTTTGAAAAAATGTTTGTGCTACTAGGGTTTTGTTAAAACCAAAACTCTTCATTAGAATTTTAAAAATGATTGGAATTCATAATATTTTTGATGAATTATTTATATAAAGCGGCAGTTTGCTCTGTGAACTCTTTAACTACTGTATGTATTTAAACTAGTAACACATTTTGCTTCTCTACCCTTCTACAGCAAGCCCCACTTGCTCAACCGGAGTCTCCGACTGCTTCAGCCGGGGAGGATGCCCGAACACCACCTGACTCTGGAGAGTCGGATAAGGAATCAGTGAGCAGCAGCTCAAATGGCAATGGAGACAGCAGTGCCACAGGGAGTGGCGGGGCAGCAAAATCTGGTGGTGGATCATCAAGTTCATCGAGTTCATCCAGCAACAGCTCAGCTGGAACAACTGGGACATCAGGCAAGGAGAAGAAGGACAAGAAAGACAAGGAAAAGGACAAGGACAAGAAACGGGCAGACTCGGTGGCCAACAAACTGGGCAGCTTTGGCAAGAGCTTGGGCAGTAAGCTGAAGAAAAACGTTGGGGGTTTAATGACTGGGAAGACAGCGTCTGGACCTGGGGGTAAACCTTCTGAAGGCACAGAAAAGAAGAAGGGCTCTCTGCGGGGTCGCAAAGGCAGCAAGGACAGCTCGCCCTCTGTTCAGACTGGCTCTGAAGACTCTGGGAAGGGTTCACCCTCTTCGGGAAGTGAGCGACAGAATGGCAACAGCAGCTCATCCGAGAGCGACCCGTACAAGTACAGCTCAGATGTGAAAGTGAGCTTGAACATCCTGCGGGCAGCTATGCAGGGCGAAAGAAGGTACATTTTTGCTGGACTTCTGACCACGAGCAACAGGCAGCCATACCAAGAGGAGATGATCCAGAGGTACCTGGCTGATGCTGAGGAACGATACCGGGCAGAGCAGGAGCAGAGGAGAGAGGCTGAGCGAAAGTCTGGAGTGGCAAATGGCGTACAGCTGAAGAAAGAGCCCTCAGATTTGGGCTACCGAAGCTTTGAGAGCAAGGAGGATGCAACAGATGGAGCTCCTCCCACTTTTAAATCGCCCTCTTTCAATCCATCAATGTATTCGGGCGTAGTTCCAATCCCCAGGCCCACTTTCATTGACCAGTCTCCGGCACCACTCAGCCAGCACCTGCACATGCATGGTTACATGGACACCCGAAGGCAGTTGGCGGGCGGCTCGCCCTCCACTTACCCTGGCCTGCCATCCTATGCTACTTTGCCGCGCCACTGCCCATTGGCCCAAGGCCCTCCACACCCCCAGTATCATCCTCCTCAACCCTCTGCCACAGTGGTTAGCCCTTCCCGGGTAACGCCGTGCTTCACCTCATTTACACAGGAACAGGAGCCTCCAGACTTTCTGGTTAACTCTCAAGGCATAAGCTATGCTAACGGCCCAAGAGACCCGCACTCTGTTTTGGACAGCCGCAGTGGGCCTCCACCAGTCAGGCACTATTCACTGGGCAGTGCAGCCGGCTTGACTAACCTGCAGTCAATCCGTTGCCGGACCCCTACCTGCAACTACTATGGACACCCAGAAACTTGCAACTACTGCTCATACTGCTACAGGGAGGAACTGAAGCGGAGGGAAGAACCAGCCATCCACAGGTTCTAAAAGGACACCTCATCTTGACTGGCCTTAAAGGAGACTCCTAAAGGAGTCTTTGGTTCCTTCTTCTCCACCAGAGCCTCGGTACCAACTGTCTTGTCAGAAGATATCTCTTCAGACATCGGACAGGCCCTTCCTTTGTCAGCTTCCTTTGGAGGGACTCTGTTCAGCCGTTTTCAATCACTGAAATGGCTGCTAAAGTAAATAGGGGTATCTGTACCTCTGTTGAATTTGCAGTGGATTTTAGGCAGGAGCTTTGTGCGGGAGCCATTGCCTTGTTTTTCTTTTTTTTTTTTGTGCTTTGTTGCCGCTGCCTTCATACATGCTTATGTATGAAGTAATTTGTGTTGGGGCACAAATATGCCACCATGCATTGAAAAAATACACCACATGCATATACACCACCCCACATACACATCAAGCACAACAAGAAGATGCACATTTGTACAGCTACATGTGTACAAAAGACATTCAGCGACCCATTTGCGGTATGACGGAGAGGGACATGTAAGGTTTAAGTTCTTTTAAGAGTTCACCAAGTTTGCTTGCCATACAATGTTAGCTAAATCATAGATGTCAGCACATGATACTGTTAGCCAGTGCTACCAACTGTGTTGGGTTGCTTGGAGTTTTGTACCCAAATAATACAATGCTTTAGCCCTGACCCCATTCTCTCAAGCCATGTCCTGACTTGCTTAAATTCAGCCAGCAGGATTTTTTTTGTGACTCGGTGCTCTTTTGCTCGTCTTGTACCTTCAGAAGAATGCGCCATGTCTAGCTGAACTCTTATGGAGCTAAACCTTGACAGCCAAAGGTTTTACTGTATAGTACCAGTCACTCCAAGTGATGGATGCATTTATTAATATTGCTTTTATGTGAAGTTTTGTAGTGGTGACTATTTTCAGGTAAAAGAGCAGAACTGGTGGTTACGCAGTTACACAAACAGCTTCTTTTTATATTTAAGAGATACTGATATGTTAGGATAGCTAACATAGTGTCCCCAAAGTGGAAGTTTTGGGAGGGGAGTTGTGGTGTGGTAAATGAGTTACTCATTCAGTTTAAGCTACTTTTGGGTGGAACCCTGTCTTGACTCCCTGAATCCCAGGTCAGTACTAGCTTAACATTAATTTGGCTACACCCCTAATGTACATTTCATTTCATTTTTCTGAGACGACAAAAACATTTGTGTTAAATGTCTTCTTCATTTACATTACGTGAACACATCGCTAGAAGTGCTCATCCTGCTGTAAGTCCATTCATTACATATTGTATCCCAGATATTTGCCCTAATCAACTAAAGTATTCAAGCGTTATTCAAAAATGTTTGCAAGCATCTCAAGACAATATATAGCAAATATATTCCCTGAAAACCTAAACATGCTGTTTTTATCCCCCCAGATACTAAAGATGGGTCAATAGACTTTTTCTCTGCACAAAGTCAAGCACTTTTCTAATGTCCAGAGGTTGAGTGTGTTTGTGTGCTTTTTCTTATGTTTGTGTTTTGGCGTGATGATGATGATGATAATGAAGACAATACTAGACTGTTCTGCTGTTGTCTGCCTGTCAGACAGTGGCTTGTTCCCATGTTGGAGGCACAGTTTGAAACTCCATAGTGGAGTTTAGCTTCTAATTTGCAGACTTCTTGGCTTTAGGTGCCACTGTGTTGCGTGTTGCTCAACCTTGCTGTTTCCTAGTTGCCTTTTTCAGTCTCAGTCCAGTCCTTGTGGAGATTGTTGAACTGAACTCAAATGTCAGTTTTCTTTCCTTCCTTTTCTTCTTTTTCATTGGCCATTAATGCACTGGTAAAGATCAAGCACCAATAATTTTATCAGTCTTCTTCTTTGTTCGTTATTTGCATGAAGCCACGTTCACTGAATACTGCTTTTGTTACATACATGCACGTTCACTATTGCAAACAAATACAGTCTCCATTCAAATGAACTGTGTTCCATGTTATGTGAGCACAGATGTTACTGTTGAAGGGAATTGCTGCTTTGGTAACTGATTACGTGTCTTTGATTAGTTCACATTCATATTGGTTAGTTACAAAACTGGTGTATAAAGGAATATTACAGTGTTTTTCAACCTAATTAATGACTGCCACAGCAGGCCCGTATCAAAGTATTGTATGGTCACTTACCACACAATAAATTTGACCAATTTTCATGTACTTCAATAAACTTACAAACACTTACAATGGAAGCCAACAGGCAGTGGCAGTTGGATAAATTAGGTTGAAAAATGTTGAACTTCTTTTAATAAAGTTCTGAAATTTGGTTGCAACCTACTAAAGTGAAAACTACTTTTGTGCTAATTTGTGTGCTAGTAGCTGAAGAAAGATATTTATGCCAGATGACTGTAGACTCTGCATTGGACATGCCAGTTTGTTTAATTGGTTCTGTTTTGACTGTGTACTGTACAAAAGTGTAATGTAGTCCATTGTACTGCATAGTATGCACATTTGCAAAAAACTTTCAAAAGCTGTCAAGCCAAGCTTTTTACCTTCTAGACTATGCGTAGAGCTTTGAAATTTGTGAACAGTGCTGCTCGAAATTCCGTACCTGCAAGCACCACTGCTAATACCCGAAAAAATGTCTCAATGCAATAATTCAACTGAAAGCATATTTCAGTTGATGATAACTTTGCTGTGTCTGTATGAGAGCAGCTAAAAATGCTTCAGAATGTACCGTTACTACTCACATAGAACTTGTACACAATTAGATTTCGTATACTGACGAAATATTAACATACGGTATATGTATTCAGCTTTTGTTGCAGTTGAGAAGTTGTTGAATCCATTGTTCTTGTTTCCGTTTTTACACTTTAATTTATAACAAATTCAAGTGCGCAAAGAAAACTAAAAGTGTCCCCAAGGAAATATGCAAGATTTTTGGGGTGCAAAACTCAAAGGCATATAGTGCCTTATCAAGCTAAATTGGTCTTTATGTAGTTCACCAGCATGGCCAGTGGATGGTGCCGTGGTATAGTTTTTCAGTGGTTCAGCTCAGATCAAAGACCATCCCCCAAAACAGAAGAAAGGGTTTGTGTTGTACAGTTATCCCATTGAAATACCAATTGTGCTGCTTTTATTTAAGGTTTTCTCTGGGTCAGGCCCATGTATTTGTGATACACATAATGATGGAACATTCAATAGTTTCTACAAGCCCTAAAGTCTTCAAGACATTAGACTTACCACCCTGCTAACATTCAGAACATTATGAGTGAAGACCTACAGTATAATGCAAAAAGTATTGAAGCCACAAGGAAGTAATGGTCACTGAAATGAGAGCTGACATCTGAATGAGTGTTTGTTAGTGTTTTTTTTTTCTCTTTTTCCTTGCAATGTAACTGTAGCTGACATTTTAGTTGATTTTTGTTTGTTTATTTAAAGAGCCGATCGCTTCTTGAGACACATCGAGCATGGGACTTAAACAAGACTGCAAGCATTTTTTTATATTAAAGATGACAACGGTTGTACAAATATGTTCAAGGTTATTTTTGTAAACCAAAACCAGTTTTACAGTGTTTTTAAAAAGATGAGAATGTATCATTTGCGGGACACTAAAGTGAGGGGGGCGGGGGAGGGGAGCGAACACGGTCGTATTCGCCTGGATTTGTAGTAGTCAGTATTCATTGGGGTGTTTGTTTTTGGCTGTCACAACTGACCACCAAGAGCCTCTTCAACGTTCTGGTTTCTCGTGAACACACTAATTTCTTCCTTAACGACCTGACAAAATGCTATGATTTGGGGGGAAAAAATATATATATATTTATAGTAAGATTTTTCAGAAGTTTCCTTTTGGAATGTTTAGTTCTGAAACTAGGATGTTCTTTCATAGTTGTCGAGCAGATGGGCCTCCCTGATTCCCCTTCACTTTTTTGGGCTTTTTTTTTTTTTACCTTAAAAGGCTTCTCATAAAGTATTTTTGAGTACAGTGTCTAAAGATCTAAAGGCTGGGGGTGACTGCACCTCCATTCAGATATTGTGGGCTCATTTTATGTAAGAACTTGCTATTTTTATATTGTACATTTTCATGGGTGGGACAGAACCGTGGTCATCAGCATCTACTAGTCTGCATGGAACTGAAACCGTTGCATGCCCAGCAAACGGCAGATGCAATTAATTCTCAAACCAAATTACTTGTGATAATTCTGGCAAATTTGGGAGTTTGTGTTTACTTTTTTTTTCTTCTTCTTTTTTATTCCCCCTCAAAAGGCAAGCCCAGGCTGTGTGTGGCAGTGCAATCTAGATGGAAAGAACATCTGGTTTTTGTTTTTGTTTTGTTTGTTTGTTTGGTTTTTTTTTTTTTTTCTTTTTTTTTTTTCTTTCTTTCTTTTTTGCACCGTTTGAATAAAATTCTCATTGTATTTAAACACGAGTGCAGTGTGTGTTATTTTTTTTTTCTTTGCTCATATAACCTGGTTGTATCACCTCCTTTTATCTACACTTGTCCTTTTTATCAGCTCTGTTTACCATATAGCTACACGATTTTGGAGTCCCATCTGTTTCTCTGTATACTTTGTTAGCCTCCTTTCACCACAGAGCAGGTATTATTTGGATGGATCATTCTCAGCAGTGCAGTGACACTGACATTGTGGTGGGTTAGTGTACAAACCGGATTCCAAAAAAGTTGGGACGCTATACAAATTGTGAATAAAAACTGAATGCAATGATGTGGAGATGGCAAATGTCAATAT